>VBSM01003230.1:2129759-2153164 GCA_008086735.1 Cheirogaleus medius | reverse complement strand
CTGCACTCAAATCACATTAGTGATCTGATTTGCTGACAGTCCTGCCCTCCCTGCCCCTTGTTTTCCCACACGTCCCGTGTCCCCTCTGGAGCGATTGCAGCGAATCAGACAAGGAAGGATGTTTAGGATCACTACCGCATTGCGATGCCCTGTTATCCTCAGCAGCAAACCCCACATTTCATATATCCTTTGTGTACTCAGGATAAAGACTGATGTTTACTCTCTGGGCACTGTTGTAAGATAGGTTTTGTTAGAGCATAATCATTGTCTGCAAAGTGTTTGGTGCGAGGAAGATTCTTGCTAATTTTGTGAAATAAAGAGTCTAGCCCTCTCTTTTTAATGAACTTAACTCTCGCTGGCATCTGTAGTATCATTGGGAGCTTGGGCACACATGGAAATGAGAGCCCGGCGCATGGATTTTAATGTTTTTCTAACAACTGTGGAGATTTGAGGGAATGTGTGGTGAATGTAAAATACCTAGTTTACTTGGCAGTCTCTTGTGTAAATTACAGTAAAACAAAGTAAATGAAATTTAAACAAAAAATAAATTTGATCACAAAATGCCACTTGTGTGCTTGAGTGGTGGTTTCCCTGATGCCGCGTCCGGTCTGGAGCACTGCAGACCCCTTCCCTGCTAGTTTTTCAAGAATTCTCTAAATTGCAGCACTACCCACCACTCAGGGAAAAACAAAGAAAACACATTTTTTATTGGCAACTCTTATTCTTGAAATGCACCTATACCACACTAAGTTGTTATGTTTGGTTTCTTAAATAATTTTCTGTCTTTAAAAGCTTAGCAGTAAACTAAAGAAGGATTATATATTATTAGTCTCAGAGATTTCTAAAAATTATTTTTAAAAGGAAAAATAGGGAAACCCATAGTATTTTTAAAGCACTCAGTAAGGATTTTGCCATTATCTTCTGATTGTTTAAAGATTGTGGCTTTGTGGTTTGGGGCTACTTCTTACCTCTCCTCCTGTAGGACTGTGTCATTTCTGGTCAGCCGATTTTTGTATGTGTAACAACTATATTCTTGTGGTTCCAGCTGACATTGTACGGCTGCTTAACATTAGGAGAGATAGCCAGTTGTGTGGATGGATTTAATATGTAATCTTTTATGTTTGGGTGTTTTTTGGTTTGTTTTCTGAGGGAAGTTTCTTAATGTTCTATTTCAGACACAGTGTTTGCGTTTGTGGTGACTGTCATTCGTGCATTCAGCAGTCAGAGCATGCGGCACTTGGGTCTTGCTAGAGGGACTGAGATGAATGAAGGTAGTGCACATCCCAGTGTGGCACACAGACATCAGTGTGATCGTCATTTAAGAGTAGAGAGTTCTTTGAGAGGGACCTTAGACACCATCTTCATTGTGTAGATGAGAAAGCAAAAGTCACCAAAGATGGCTGGGTCCCAAGGAGCCCAGGGCGCCAGCTCTTGGGCAGGGTCAGGCACACCTGGTGACCCTCCTGGTTCCTGGCTGAGTCTTGCACTCCTTGTCCATCAGTGGAGGCCAGTAACGCTCAGCTGCAAGGGTCAGGGGCAGTTGAGTCATCGTGTTCTCCGGCACTGGGGAGGGCCTTTAGGGCCTGGTCCATTCATTTCCCAAACGAATCTTAGTTGGTGTAAAATCACTTAAATCTCCCGTACCTGTGGACCTAACACCTGGCTTTTGAAGTTTACTTTTCTGTCCCTTCTTCAACTTACTACACTGTAAAGTTTCAAGGCCCAGCTTTCTCCACGAATCTTGTCTCTGAGGAAGTGAGAGACGTTTGTTGACATTCGTTTTGTACATCTCTCAGCAGCTTAGCTGACAAGGGTGCAGTGTGCGATTCCGTGTTCTTGTTCATTTGGAAAGAGAATGTTCTGACTTTGTTCTTAGACCCTCAGATTTGATCTCATAAGAGCCACAGAATGTTATGGGATGGAGTTTACTGGATCCAAAGTGGATTGTTTTTTTCAAGTTACACTCACTGCCAATTTTAGACTTTGGGACTTTGCACGATTGGGGGGAAGGAGAGTGCTGGAGGACGGGTTAAAGGTTGTCCTGCTGAGCTTGGAGCATCTCCGGCCAAACGAGAGTGCTTCCCAGGAGCCCTGCTAGTGTCACTTGGGGCTATGCTTTCTCATTTGGACATGCTAAGCAACAGCGGGTCCCTTCAAAGCCGGTTCTTCAACTGGATTGCGTTGGGAAAAGTAGAAATTGCAGATACTCCAAAACTGCCTTGCACCAAAGTTCCAGGGCCAACATAACTATTTAAAACAGTGCTCAGCAGTCTGGGACACCTGACGCTTTGATGTCCATCCCTTCCACCTGAAAGTGCCCGGTGGCAAGGCATCTTTATTGTTTTAAAAGGAATTTGGAACAAACTTTGCTTCCCCCACCCCCTCAAGATTATTTCTGTCCCCAGAGGATCTTGTAATCTTATCTGAGGAAGCACTATTTCATGACTTCCTTATTATACATTTAATTTTTCACTTCCATTGAGTTACATCATGAATTAAAACTTGTCCCTGGCCAGGCATTGGAGGCCTGTAATCCTAACACTCTGGGAGGCTGAGGTGGGAGGATCACTTGAGCTAAGGAGTTCAAGACCAACCTGAGCAAGAGCGAGACCCTGTTTGAGAACTCCTTGTGGGTAGGTGCCATAGTTGAACCCCAAGTCACTTACCTTGCTGGAAACTGACTCTCAATTTGCTCCTTTTTTACCTGCAATAGATAGTTGTCTATCCTATGCCAAGGCTCCTTTAGAATCCTGGGGTTTGAGCAGAGGGGCGTATATAACCAAAAGTCAGTCAGATCTAATTTCTGCCCTAACTAGCTGCAACAGGATATAGTATTTATGGTAGCTAACAGCACATAATACGGTGAGAGAACAGAGGAGGGAGCTCTGAGTCTGCATTTTCCTCTTTGCTTTCCAGACACCTAAACTGGAGGTTTCAGAGACTCTTTAAAGGAGTCTAAAACAAAACTTTTCTTAGCCCTTCTTCCCCAAAATGTACTGTCTTTCCTCCTATCAATTAACTCCATCACTGGCTGTGGTGCCCCAGCCAGAAATCCTAATTGGTCCCCTAGTCTCAAAAAGTGTCCCCAGATGCCTGCAAAATCCTGCCCCTCTTTTATGTCCTGGCCCAATCCAAACCATGCTCTGATGGACCATCATCTAGGGCTGGAATCCAAAAACTCTGCAAAAGGCTAAACAGTAAATATTTTAGGCTTTGTGGGCCATGTGTTCTGTTACATCTATTCAGTTCTGCATTTGTAATGTAAAAACCATCATAGACAATACATAAATAGTATGTCTGTTGTTCCAATAAAACTTTATTGACATACACAGACGGCTCTGTTTGACTAGTGAGACCATAACTCATTTGCCAAGCCCTGGTGTGGGACATTGTATGGATAACCTTAATCAGGGTCTGCCAGAGTTAACTTTCTAGACCATTCCTGGTGATGCTGTGCCCCTGCTTAACCATGAGCGTCTCTCCCTGAGGCCCAAAAGCCCAGTGCAGCCAAACCAATGTCCATTGTGAGCCCTTTTTTGCCGTTAGTAAAGTGGAGCCTGTGGCAGGTCAGTCACAGGTGAAAGGAATTCAGCTGATTTTGCGGCGGCCCTTAACATCTGTGTTGACCATAGAAGTACTAATAGCTCTAAGCATCTGATTCCTAACCAACAGGAGCGGGAAGTTGAAGGCTGGAGCTATGGATGTGTTGACAAAAACCATTGATGTATGAAATACAGTGATGATAATTCTGAGTAAACCCTTCTCAATTGGCATATTTTATTTCTCTGTTGTCCAGAAAATACCACTGGTGGCTGTTTTTAATGCCGTGCTCATGGAAAGGCTTTGTAGATACCCTATACCTTTTCCACGATGGAAACCGGACTCTCTAGATGCCGTTGCTGACCTGTTACGCTGGGCTTGGTGTCACGGCTCCTGATGGGGAACACTAACACCAGGCCTTTGCCTAGAAAACTGACCCAGGGTTTCCCTGAGTCAGTGCCACTTGACGGGTTGAGTCTGTTTACTTTTTGGATTTCTGGGAAGCAGCAAAACACCATGACATGCCTCCACCTTGTTGATCCCTTATAAACTCTGACGCCACCTGCTCATCAGGCGACAGCAGAATTGCCTTGCACTCCAGACTGAGGGAGTTTCATGAAGTGGAACGGAGGAGTGGCTCACAGTGTTTATTAATGTATGTGCTAAACAAAAGCTTCGCCTCTGGGCATCGCATTGCAAGCTAGGCTCCCTGCAGCCCAGAATACTGATGGCGTGTTTTCTCAGCACCACCTCCACTTTCCCCTGGCCCAGGAGGCCCTGAAGCACCTTGTCAGCCTACCAAGAGGTGCTGTGAGTGGTCCCATCCAAGGTGTCCTGTAGCCTTCTCTCCCAGAACATCCTTCCAAGAGAGGCACTATACAGGCGTCCTCACACTACGGCCCACGGGCCACATGCAGCCCGCCAAGGACATTTATCCGGCCCGCCGGGTGTTTTTGCCGCTGCCTGTCCTGCTTAGCAGCCGACTCGTCCCGGGCCCACAGTGCGCATGTGTGGAATGTGCACCGCACTCTCCAACGGCCCTCCAACGGTCTGAGGGACAGTGAACTGGCCCCCTGTTTAAAAAGTTTGAGGACCCCTGATAGAACGAGAAACTTCTCCCAAGTAAGGCTGGAGGAGGTGTAGGATCGGGCCCAGAACAGCAATACCTAGACATCACCCAGTCCGTTCATTCCTTTAAGTCAGGGGCCAGCAAACTTTCCGTAAAGGGCTGGGTAGTAAGTATTTTTGGCCTTGTGGGCAATGCAGTCTCTGTTGCAGCTCTGCTTTTCTAGTGGGAAAATAGCCAGAGACATTACATAAATGAATGGGCATGGCTGTGTTTCAATAAAACTTTATTTACACAAACAGGCAGCAGGTTGGATTTGGCCCAAGGGCCATAGTTTGCCAATCCCTGCTTAAAGATTCTTCCTACGGGCATTCCTCTTAACCTAACAGATTGCATTAAAAAAAAAAAAACCAAAAACCCCAGCTGATATTTAATAGCACCTACTATGTGTCGGGCACTATTCAAACAACCCATAATTGGCCTTACAACCACCCTATGAGGTAGAGGAAGACACTGAGGCCCAGATGAGTCTAACTTGCCCCAGGTCATATTACTAAAAGTGGTAGAGCCAGAGTTGTAACCCAGGGGCCATTCCGGAGTCGCTCATAACCACCGCTCACCCTGCCTCCCTGTCTTTCAGAACCGCCGACTCCACGCTTGTGGCCCTAACGATAAAAATCCTATTACGAACACCCAATGTTCTCAAACACCCCTTAGGAGCAAACTTCCATGACTCATTCTTCCCGGAGCTTGGAGCCAAAAAAACATTTCTTCCTAGACAGTGTTGAATTCCCCCTCCGTCTATGCATCAGGAAACCCCGTGTTGCGTCTTACATCCAACCCAGGCAGCCTCTGCAGGCGGGGCTCCTGCCCTCGCCCCCTGTCCCCTCCCCGCCCCTCTACTTGATTTCGCTGGTGACGCTTCTCCTGTTCCCGTGCTGCCTGTTGCAAGTCACCTCAGCGTACTTGGAAGGTTTCTAGATCATTCTGAAACGGACGTGGAAACACAACCAGCATCTGCGATGTCGCATGAGGAGTAACTGCAGGAAATCCTCGGGCCTGTGAACACCCGGAAGGGAGCCGTCGTGGTGGTTTCGTTAGCTTGGTGGGTCGTACCCCCCACGCCCAAATTGTCTCCAGCATTTTACTTGACAATCTTCCTTAAACTCTCTTTGTAACACACACGGCCTCCAGAGCCCTTCCCGTACGTGACTGCCCGGCGGTGCCTTCTGTCGCTGGGAGTGAGGTTTCTCTGTTCGGCATCTGGTGGCCCATGAGCTCACCCCTCTTCCTAGACGCGTGCCAGAAAGCTGATGGGGGAATTGCAGGATTCCTCCTGGCCCCTTCCAACGCGGCAGGCTCAGATTTTCCACTTGTGCGATTGAGGTCAGCGCCTGCGTTCCTGCTGGCGAGCTCCCCGCGCGAGTGAGCCCCGGGCCCCAGGCGGGGGCCTCTCCCGCCAGCCCTGGAATTCTCTCTCCGCCTTGGTCCTTTCTCCCCTCGGGGGGGTTTGTGAGCTTCGGGGTACCCATGGGTGGCTCTGGACAGCCTGGCCCAGCCCCGGCTCTGGGCCCGCAGCCTGAGACAGTGGCCTGTGTTCGCCCAGGCCTTTGTGGGAGCAGGGAAGAGACATCTGTCCAGGCAGGGAACAGTGGGATGACTGTTGCTTGTCAGGAGCTCCGTCCCCGTCCCCTTACCCGTCAGCCTATCCAGAGAACGTGGGCCGACACCGTGGGGTTCTGCTAAAGGACGCCACCACGGGGCTCTGGCATGCCGTGCCTGCACTGCGAGCCTGCAGCCTCCTCTCCCCGAGCAGGGGCTGGCAAGTAAGTCTCGGCCCCTCTGAGCCTCGGTGTCCTGCCGGTGGAAGTCGGGGTGATCACGCCAACACGGAATGTGGCCGTGCGACAAGAAATGTGTAAGTGACGCGTGAAAATCTCTGCAACCCTGGGCTTGCCCCTTGGCTGGTCTATCAGGCAGCCAGGGCCACCAGCCAGCCCAGTTTGCCCAGCACAGAGGGTTTCCTGGGAGGCCGGACTTTGGGGCTAAAATCGGGATATTCCTGGGCAACCTGGGACAGTTGGTCACCCTGTTGTGACCCCAATGTCAGCATTCTTGAAGCCAGCAGCTTTCATTTAAGAACAAACACAAAAGCTGAACCAACATCGTGTAGGAAACGGGCAGCCTTGTTTGTAACTCAGTGTGCCCCAAACCGACTGCCTGACCCCGCTGCCTCAGCGCCAGCACTGTGCGGAGGCGTGGGGGGCACAGGTGACCTGGCAGCTGCTGGCTGAGGAGGTGCACTCTGCTCGGACAGCTGACTCAGCGAATCCCCCCCGCGCTGCCGCGCCCGTTCCCTCCCGACACCATCCGGGAGTGGGGACTTGCCACCCTTCCGTCCCTTGCAGGGACTGGAGCACGCACAGGTCGAGAAGCTGCTCTCAGCTGAAAAGAGGCAGAGCTTCCTGCAGCCAAAGATCCCTCTCTGAAAGGAAGGGGGCTCGTGTCATTGCTTCTCTGATTCCGGACAGAGACACCTCCCTGGGCCCGAGAGGCCCTGCCTGTGGGCGGCCACCCTCTCCACCCTTGCCAGCCGTCGCCCCTCTCTGCTCGCTGCGGCCACCATGGCCTGGTTCCAGCTTCTCTGAGACCGTCGCCCCATGGTGTCCTGTAGGCCCAGAGCCCCTTTCCCTCCTCTGTTCATCCTGCAACCTCAGCCCAGGAGCCACATCCTTGAAGAAGCCGCCCTGGGCCTCCTGACGCCACCAGCTCCCCTAACTGGGTGCCGCCATCTCAGCCAGGCAGATACCAGGGGCGCTGGGGACAGGCCGCTATAGACTCGGACCCGCCCACTGCCTGCCACCGCGGGGCCAGACTCAACACATCTGTTTGCAGCGAATGGGGCAGAGAAGGCCAGAACTGAACCCCTCACGTCCTGTGCCTTTTCCCGGAGCGGCCGGGCAGCCTCCCTGAGACACCAGCCATTCCCTGTTCCTGCCTGCAGCGTGGCTCAGGCCCGTCCCGGGAAAAGCCACTCTACCTCCATCCCCTCCCGGCCTTCGCAAGGAAATATTTCTGTTTTATGACTAACTCTGCTCCTCATTTCTCTCGCGTTATCTTAATGAATTAACTGGGTCCCCATCGTGCCCCTGGCCCCCCGCCGTTTATGGGCTGTACGGCGGTGTCTGCGATCTTAGTCACCCCACACGGTTGTTGTGCTGGTTCCTATTACAGTAATTGGCATAAACTTTATTCTTTTGCGGAGAGATTTTTTGGCCCGCTGAGACTGCATAACCATCTGCCATAAATTGAGACTAGTACGGCTTATTTGGGTGAATGCAAAATTGGAACCCATTCTTTACTCTGTGGCTTGATTCAACTTCCAGATGGTTAATCCACATGAAGTAATAGGAATGCACCGCAGCTCTGCTTAGCTGAAGATGGAGACGTAATATTTATTTGCTGATGTGGAGGCCTCCGAAGCTGCCCTGTCGGGCTGTCAATATATAACAGCAGCACAAAAATGTCAGCTTGTTCCACGGGAGCGGCCGCGCTCCTCTGAGTTGCCATGGGGGACCCCCGGATGTCATTTTTTTTTTTTTTGTCTGCCCTTGACCTAATCTCAAGAGGTTTTGTTCTCTCCTGGGCTGTTTCTTATCAGCTATGTCTGCCCATGTAGCCGGCTTCACATCTGCTTTGACTTTAGTGCCTGTGACATTTTCATTAATACTTCCCAAGGTTGAGCCTTTATTCCAAATATCCTGCAGCTCATGGAAGCCGCAGCTCAGCTGTGCCCCGCCGGGGGCTGCTGGGAAATGCGGCCCAGCCACGTGGGCGCGCTCGGACCCTCCGCCTGCTTGGGCTCATCAATCCTTCTAATTTTTACTTCTTCTCACACTGACCGAGATGTGGGGGCTGAGACCTCAGCAGCCCTTTCGCTCCGGGGGCGAGGGGTGGGGGGGCATTGCCACCCGCCCTGCCAAGATTCCCTGCCCTCTGCCGGACAGCTTTGCCCTCGCAAACGCCTCGATTTCAGAGCCTGCCCCAGGGAAGACTGGGGTTCCGAGCTTCCTCTCTGCACTCGCCTGGCCCTGTGGACTGCCGCCATCTGAGTCACCTGCAGAGTGTGTTACAAATGTGGGCTCTAGGTCCAGGGAGTCAGTTTGCCTGGGACTGTCCTGGTTTTAGCGCTGAAGTCCCGCCTCTTGGAGAAGCCCTCAGATCTGGACAAACTGGGACGGGTTGGTCACCCTACCTGGGCCCTTCCTACGGACCCAGACCTGCAGAATGAGGACCTCTGAGGGCTCAGGCCTAAGGGCTGTATTTTGATCAGTTCCCATGGGTGATTCTGACGAGCACTTGAACTTGGGAATGGGCGTGGTCAGCCACAGGTGCCTCCGGGGCCCTGCTGTCTCTCTCCCGTGCCTGGCACACAGCAGACTTAGATGCCATCTGATATGACTTTAGCACACAGTGTTGGCCCCCCTCTGCCCGGCTCACTTGACTTCTCCATGCCTGGCTTAGCGTCACCACTCAAAACAGACTGGCTGAAGGAATACTTGGATACAAGCAAATACCCCTAGCAGGGAACGTGACCTACAGCTCTTGCCCACATGTTTCCGAACTTCCGTGGTGAACTTGATTAGAAACTAGATCAAGGAAATTCTAGCAGAGCAGGCATCAGATCTAGGATATTTTTTTTTAGAGGAACGAAAACCTTGAAAGTTTCAAGATGGAACAAATGAGAAATTAGATCTAAGAAATTCTAAAACGGAACGGACTGGAACCATGAACGTTGTAAGATGGAGTTGCTCTTTCTTCCTTAATCATCACGGGAGCTTCTGCCAGCAGAGAGAACAAGAGGCTGGACCCCTGGTACCTTATTAACGAAGCCCAACATCCCTCGGTGCTTTCAAATGTTTAGAATCCACAGCCCCCCGAATACTCCCAGCTGTGCATGAAGACGGACTTAAGCGTGAAGTTTGCAGGCGGCATGGTAGGGACCAGGAGCTCAGGAAATAGGCCAAGCCACAGGGAGAGAGTGGGAACGAGTGTCTGGGCCCGGCAGGATCCCAGCGCCATGACCCTTCACTCTTCCACCTGTGCAGGGCTCACCCAGGTGACGACTGTCACCCTGTCACCTGAGCACAACCTTCCCAGCTTCATTCCAAGTTGCCTTGTTGCCTTGAGCAGCAGATTTTACCACCTCTGTTCCACTCTGTACTAGGGAGATGCAAAGACTCTTCTCTGCACTGTGGCTTTGAAGTACCACACATCGTGTGGCAAACATGCGGTCTTATTTGTATGGGTTTCATCTGTCCCTGAAACACCGGGGGCCTGGCGCCACGCCCCGCCCAAGATCCTCTTGTTGGTAAGAGAGGGTGGAGGCGAGGAGTAGGGTCTGCAGCTGCGAAAGGGGCCAAGTGACCCCCCAACAAGGGATGGAACCCTCAGTGACGGCCGGCGTTCCTGCGCGGGTGGACGCGCCGGAGCTCAGCGACAGGCTGCGGTGGACGCAGCTGAGCAGGAGACGTGCTCGCTGGGGGTCAAGGGCGCCTCTCACGCCCCACATTGGAAGCGTCAGTGGTCCTGTTGGCTCCACCTTCAAAATCTGTCCAGAGCCCCACCTTTCTCATCACCTGACCGAGCCGGGCCACGGGCCACCTGCTGTCCCTGGATTATCGCTCAGGAGCTTCCTAACTGGCCCCTTCCCTCCTGTCAGGGAACCACAGTGATTCTTCTGAGTGTCAAACAGGTCGCCTCCTTCCTCTAGGCGAAGCTTCCCCATGTAATTCGGAGCCAAGTGCAGATTCCCTGCTATGAGCCACCAGGGCCCTCTCTGTCACCCTCTCCCAGTCTTGCGCCCCTCACCCCGCTCCAGCCACAGTGGCTGCTTCTGCACCAGGCAGGGCCCTGGGCCTTTGCACTGGCTGTTCCTGCTGCCTGGAACACTCTTGCACCAGATCTCATGGCTCCCTCTCCTCGGTTGCTCAGATGTCCCCTCTGCAGGGGGCTGTCCTTACTGGCGCCGTGTGTGTGTGTGTGTGTGTGTGTGTGTGTGTGTGTGTGTGGCCTGTCTCCCCACTGTCCTTGGTGTGCTGGAATCAGGCTTGACCGTCCGTCCCAACTGCTCTGCAAGCATTTGCAAACCTCTAGCTCCGCCGTCCCTCCCGTGCTGGAACAGGCCGGCGACTCTCTGCGAACCACCCGGCAGTTGCAAAGATCACATAAAACTGAACAGGGCTGTCCAAATGTAATGATTGCCATTAGCGTCACTCCACCCCAAAGCGGCGATTCTGGAGCATTCTGTGTAATTGGAGCACAATTAAGCATATGGCAGCGTTTCCACCGGGCCGCAGAACTGATTCTGAGCTTACTGAACGTGGCCTCTGGTTTCTTTCTTTTTCTCAGTAGCAACAAATCCGGATCCGCCACGCGCAGGCCCTGTGGTCTGGATCCCAGGGCAATGCTGGGGAATGAGACTCGCGCTCACGGGACTTAATACCGAGTTGCTGGGCTGCATAGCCAGGGACGATCTCCTGGATTTTATGGCCAACATAAATCACAGCAAGAAGATTCCCGCTGCCTCGCCTGGGGGGCCCCTGACGGACCAGGCAGGGCCCCCCGACGCGGTCAGAGCTGCACCCCACTCCTCCCTCTTCACGTACGCCACGCCCCTCTTGCAGAAGTGCCAGGCACCCTGCGAAGCATTCTCAGTGTGACAAGGGTTAAGAGGCCAACAACAGAGGCGAGAATTAAGACACCTGTTTTCCACACAGCTCCGCTGTGGAGTGAGATTTCTTCTGTGTGGCCACAAATCCTGCCTCCCCGACTAGACTGTGGACTTCCTGGGTGAGGTCTGCATGGGAGGTGGCCTGCCAGTGGAACCGTGGACGTCATCTGTGGCACTCCTTGTCACGGGTGAGATAATTGAAGAAGGACGTGAGGTGTCTAGTAGGGCAGGGTTAGAAACCACTTGCGTGTTCATCCGTGGGGGAATGGACAGGGAAAATAAGGGATAGTCATAAAATGGAATATTATACAGCAGTTAAAAGGAGTGAGCTAGGCTGACGCCACGGCACTCTAGCCAGGGCAACAAGAGTGAGACTGTCTCCAAAAACAAAAAAAAGGAGTGAGCTGTCACTACACTGACCAGCAAGGATGAATCTTGAAAATTAATGTTGGTAGAGGAAAAAAAAGTTGCAAATGAGCCACAAAGGGTAGTATCATTTATGTTCATTTAAAAACCATCTGCCCAAGGCAATACTATTTGTTGTTGCTGGATACATAAGTATATATGTAAAGGAGTGGTAGGGGTGGTGGATGACCTGGAAGAATGAGACTGTGTCAAATACATGGTGACCCATGTCTGTGGCAGTGGCGGGGGAGGGAAATAGACTGGGTTTGAGGGGCTGTGTAGACGGATGATGATACTGAGTCACTCACTGACAAATGTCCTTGATGGAATCAGTTCATTCCTGTCTAGCTGCCAATTAAAAATAAATAAACGAGGTCCCCAGTATCTCCCAGCCTGCATTGGCTTAACCCCTGCCAGGCACCCACGAGCCACAGTGCACTTCCCGCCCTCGTCTCTCGGCCACCCTGGGTGCCGTCGGCAGGTGGCCCCTGCGCTCCGGCCAGGTGAGTGGGCAGGCTGGCTAGACGCCCGGAGAGTTAGCACCCCCGACGCGCCCCATGCAGTATGGGCGTTGGCGGCTAAACACCCCAGCTCCCTGCCCTCCACCGCGGCAATCGAAGTGTGAGCCACAGTCTCCCAGGGGCGCCCGGCAGGCCTGCGCCCAGCTGCCCACAGTGGCGATTCACTCCCTGATGTCGCTGCCCTGCCCGGACTCTCTTCCTGGGGTCACCTGACAGACAAAGGACCTGCCCCCAAATGCTTTCCTCGGGGTCTGCCTTCGGGAGAGCCCGGATGGAGGACTTCAACCTGACTGTGCCTGCCATGGTGGCCATGGCGTCGCAGGACTCGGGTGACAATAAGGGGAGCCCACAGGAGAGAGAGGAGGGCCAAGCCCTGAGGGAACCCACAGCAAGACGCCACCCGTCGGTCACCGAGAGCACCCTGCTCTGCGGCTGGAGGTCATTCATTCTACGGATCGGCCGAGGCTACAGAGCACAGCCACGTGGCGAGAAGTCGAGGGACCGGACGGGGATCCTTCGCGCGCTTCTGTGCCCGGGTGGCGCTGGCTTCAGGGCGAGGCTAGGGCCAGCCTGGCAGACACTTGGAAGCCGCCGCGGCAGCGACACTGTGGAAAGAGCCCTGGGCGTGGCGTCAAGCCCACCTGGATTTAGAGTCCAGCCCCAGCCTTCCAGGCTCTGTCGGTGGCTCCCCTTTCCAAGCCTCCCTTGTCTCGTCTGTACGAGAGTCCCCGCGTCGCAGCTGCCGAGAGGACTCGCTGACATAACGTGGCGCACAGTAAACCCCCCGCCGCGGGGCGAGTGTGCGGGCTTAGAGTCGGTTGCCAGGTTCAGGAACTTCCAACATCTCTCTGAGTTTCCGTTTCTTTTCAGCTATAAGATGGGGAGACATATCCTCACCACGGAAGCATCGTAAGGATTTAGAGATTAGGTACAAGAAGCTCAGAGTCGGTGTGCAGTGGCCACATGGCACGTGTTGATCCCTGATGTTAAGAGTTAATCAAAAATGTATTTTATTCCCTGGACGATTGCTAGACTCCTGCCGCACAGACCTTTTTTGTCCTCACCACAGGGCCTTTGCACATGCTGTTTCTGCTGCCTGGAAGCCCTCCATGACCCCAACATTCTAACGGCACCTATCACCCCTCCTTGCCATTGTTCCAACCGTGCAGCCTCACGCACTTGTTGATTGTTGCCTCTTCCTTGAGTCTAAAGCTCCGTGAGATCAGGGCTGTGTTTGTTCATGGCAGCTTTTCCACCTCCACACACAGATTCTGACATACAATCAAGCCTCAATAAATGTTTGTTGAGCGAATATCTGAATAGGAGGCTCGTGTCTCCAAAAAGCTTCCGAAGGAGTGACTTGAAAGCAAAGAATTTGGGGCAGGGGTGGGTGAGGGAAGAGAGTCGTGGTCATTTCAGCCGTTCAGCCTGGGCTGGAGGGAAGGGGCAGCTTCGGAGCCAGGTGGGCCGGCGTTCAGAGCCCGGCGCTGGCTCTTACAAGTCCGATGACGCTGCCCACCTGCGGGACAACGACATGCGCCTCAGCGAGTTGTCAGGAGGGTCGATAAGATAATACAACACGTGGCCCAGGAAAGCCAGCTGTGTCCGCAGACAGGCCGCTCCCACTTTGCTCAAGAGCAGGGGCCCTCTGCACGCCGTGTGACGGGAGACCAGGGCCTGGGGACGCGCTGTGGTTATGAGGCCATCGCTGACCGCGAAGTCCTAACTGCTGGGTCAGATTTAACTGCATACCAAAGAGCAGATGGCCGTGCCGGCGGCTGCGCCACATCGCTCTGTCTGCACGCCCGGCAGCCGCCCCGGCCGGCGAGGGGCCTGTGTTGCCGAGATTCGCACAAAGGTCGGGCGGTGGCGGTGCGGGTGTTTCCAGGCGATGGTTACCTGCCGTTGGCGTATCTCTGGCCATTGCTCCTTCTCGGTCTGCGACGGGGGATGGAGACCAGGTCTTAGGAGGGACAGCAAGGGCCCGGGAACGGTTGCCTAGAAGAAGAGAAGGCTCTCGCAGTGAGAGTTTCGCCTTCGGCTCCCGGGAGGGCTGCAGAAGTTGCAGACCCAGGTAGGGGGTGACAAACGGGACCACACAGGGGCTCAAGGTCAGCTGCTGGGTTTGTCCCGACAGCCACACTTGCAAATGGCTTCGCCTCCCTGGGCTTCAATTTCCTCATCTCTAAAATGGGCATAATAGTACTTATAGGACGAGGAGATACAATTGCAAAGAAACTTTTAAAAGCGGCCGAAGGTGCGGCCACTGTGCTCACACAGCGATTTCCTCCCTGCGTTTGCATTCCCTCCTGTCTGCGCGCCCGTGGCTGCCGTGGCTGCCGTGGCTGCGGCGCAGCGTGCGTCCTGCTTTTCCCAACCTCCCGTTAGATCGCGGTTCCTCCTGCCTCTGCATGCTTCTCGTAGCTCACATTCTTGATGGTTGCTAGGTTGTCGGTTGTGGCGGTGTCTCGGGAGTGACTAAATCACACACGCTGAATCTCTGCCGTCTGCGAGGCTCAGAGCGCTGCTAGCTCCCCGCCACGACAGGCAGCGCTAGCACGGACACCTTCATGTCGATCCATTTATTTTTGCTGCTTTTGAATTCTCTCCTGAGGATAGATTCCAAAGTGGAAGTTCCCTGGTCTTGCTCCATAACATTGCCGTCAGGGTCGAGGGTGGCATCTCCAAGCAGGGCTGTTCAACAAAGGGACAGACTGCCTTGGATGACAGTGAGCCTCCCATGCCTGGAGGTATGCAAGACAACTGGGGCAGCCATCCATCCATATGACAGCTGTTTGTTGGGCCTCACAATGTGTCAGGCAGTGTTAGGTGCTGAGGATGCGGCTGCCATGGTCCCTGCCTTCCTGGAGCTCACAGCCTGGGGGAGGAGACAGAGACGTAAAGGGACCAGGACCTCTCAGTGCGTCCCAGGCCACGCCATGAGCGGGGAAAGCTCAGGGCTGGTGGCTCCCAGCTCACGCCGTGAGGACCAGCTCCAGGCAGCCGCAGCTCTGCACTTCGCTGTGATATCCCGCGTTTCAAGGGACCTCAGCTCCGTCAGCCTGTGGCTCTTTCTCCCCCTGGTGACCTTGGGATGCAGAGAGGCCAATGTGTGAGACGTGATTTGTTCTGGGAGTTCCAGGTCCTGTTCAGTCCTGACTTCACACCGGAGATTGCCAGAGAGTTCTCCCAGAGAGTTTTTAATAGCTACCTGCAGAACTCGTTCCTCCTGTCTGAGACGCTGTGCTCTTGACTAATACCTCCTCGTCCCCACACCCCACCGGCCCTGCTGACGCCATTCTCCTCTCTGCTTCTGTGACTTCGACCTTTTTAGCTCCCACATGTGAGTGAGGTCATGCGGTGCTTGTCTTTCTGTGTCTGGTTTATGTCACTTATTAATAGCACGATGTCTTCCACGTTCATCCCTCTTGTTGCAAGTGACAGCGTTTCCTTCTTTTATAAGGCTGAATAATATTCCATCGCGTATATATGTACATTTTTATTTGTCGATTAAAAAGAAATTCATTAAAAAAGATTTGCCCGGAGAATTACTGGATTGACATGAGGCTTGCAAGAGGGCAGCCGCCTGAGTCACTTTCCAAATTTCTGAGAATCCACAAGTGGCTTCTCTGGTCTGTTACCAGGGAGTGTGCACAAATCCCACCCCGCATGGGGGCCACGCGGGAACGGTGGGCTCCAGCGGGTGTCTGCAGGAACTTTGAAGTCCGGACTGCCCTTAGGTCACCGTGTGACCTTCTGCCCGTCACCTCATTGCTCCGATTCCACTTCAGGCAAATGGCGATGGTGAGCCCGTGGGTTCCGGCCCCACACGGGGCGCTTCACTCCCTCCCTCTGCGGTCTATGGTCGAGGCTTCTGCAAACAGAATCCAGGTTTCTCCTTGGCGATCAGCCCCCGCCCATCCCAGACTGTGGATTAGGGGCGAGGCCGATCCTACTGCCTAATTCCAGAAGCGGGGCCACGAAGCGGACCTGGCCAATGAGGTGCCACTGTGATTGGCTGAGGGGCGGGCCCATCGGAGTCAGCGAGTGCCAGCCCTAGGGCTTTGGTGGGAAGTACTGCCTAACAGGCATTTTCTCTCGGCTGGGGCTGCTAAGCCACAGGAGGCAAGCCTTGAGCTTTGGGGACTATTTATCGTCACAGATGGAGGGCCTGTCTGGAAAGCAGCCAGAACAGAGCCAAGACATGGAGAGAGATTGCTTTCTAAATGGAGCACCTGGATCCAGCCATGCCTGAAGCAAACATTGATTAAATATAGGAGTCAAAGAATTTCCAATTTTTTTTTTTCTTGTAGAGACAAGGTCTTGCTATGTTGTCTAGGATGGACTTGACCTCCTGGACTCAAGCAATCCTCCTGCCTCAGCCTCCCTAAATTTATATAGTTTTCATCAGCCAGTTTGAGCTAGATTTCTGTCACTTTCCTCCTAACAGTTCTGTTGCCTCCAGTCCCACCCCCTCCCAACACAACTGCTGTAGAAGAGCTGGAATCATCTTTCCAGAGTGCAAACTTGACCTTGTCACGACTGTGTCAACCCTTGCATGGCTCCCCAGTGCCCTCAGGATAAAGTCCAGACTCCTTAGCCTGGTGTTCAAGCCCTAGACCTGTCCACAGTGACCTCCTCCCCCACTCTGTCCCTCAAGGGCATTATATCCAGCTACACACTCTCCTCTCTCTACACCTTTGTACCCTTCCTCATCCTGTTCCCTCAGCTCCAGCGTCTGTCCCCACCGAGCTTAGCCTTCCACGCTCAGTTCCGAGGCCACTACCGATGGAGCTGGGTTAGGTTCACACATCGAACTGTAGAACTATCAGCAGCGTGTGTTATAAATGCGGTTCCCCCAACCCCCTCCATGCCTTCCCCCGCTGAGCCTCAGCTGCCTCATCTGTAAAATGGGTATCATAAACCTACCCAAAAAGGTAGCTGGGGAAGGAAGTGTGACAATGTATATACACTTTAGCCTGGTGAGCAACACTGAGTCGGGGCTCCATAATGCTTTTGACGGTCATATTATTACTGTCTCTTGCAGGGTGACTAATTGTCCTCATTTGCCCTGAACTGAGGGTTTCCTTGAATTTAAGTCTTTCAGTTTGAAAACTGGGAAGGGCTCAGGCATATCCAGATGAGCCGATGACCCTACATCTCCTGCTTTCTTTTCCCTGGAACAAAGATCTTGCTTGTCTGCCCCGATCCCACTGGCCAGCAGAAATCACTAAATCTGGCGCCCCGACAGAAAGGCAGGAAACGCAGTGAACAAAAGCGCAAACCATCTTTGAAATGACTAAGAGTTGGTGTTTTCCTTCCAGCGGTGATACGGTCTGCACGTCGCCCCTTGTTTCATGGAAGGGGTCACATGTGGGCCCCCTCCCCTGGCCTCTCGGCCCCACCCATGTGCGAGACGGGGCCAAGAAAGCCACGTTGGCCAAACCCTGCCTTGCATTTTTCTGAGTTTTGGACACATCAAACTATACGTCTAAATAGTCCTTCCATTAGAGTCTTGGGGACTTATTTTTTTTTTCTTTTTTTCTGCGCTGAGTTCCTGGATTTATTTTGAGCCAAACGGCTCCTCACCCAAACTCCTCTGCCTCCTTTCAAAACCCAAGGCCACGTCCAGCCTCACAGGCCCAAACCACGCTTACATAACCCGCAGTGACACTAAGTGTTTGTGAGGCCAGCCGGAGTGGGGCCGGGGCCGCCCGCTGCAGAGCACAGGGGACATTTTGTCCTGCAAGATGATGCTGTCTGGGGTGTGTGCGTGCGCCTGTGTGTTTTTCCCCTCCTGAAATGCAAAAACAGCTCCTTTTGCTCAAGCTGTCAAAAAGGAGAAGAAGAAGGAAAAAGAGTCTGCAATAATTTCAGTGTTGGGCCCAGATCAAGAATTGCAAACGCTAAGAGAATATTTTCCGAAGTTACGAGGCGAGTAGGAGTCGCCGAGTGACGGGAAACTGGAGGCTGACCTCGTGTGACTTCCAGGGGCCACGTCCGCAGCGGCGATGGCTTTTCTCTGGTCCTTACAGCTCGCAATAATCTCGTCCTTACTGGGTGCCAGGTGCCAGGTGAGGCACTTCTGTCCTTTGTCGCATTTCTTTCCCCAAAACGGGCCCTCTTGCTATCCCCATTTTGCCGAGGAGGAAGATCAAGTTCAGAGATTTGTCCGTTTCCTGCTTATTGGAGAGCAGTGATTTGAATCCAGGTCTGCCTGACTCCAAAATCCAAGCTTACACCACCCCAGGATGCTGGGCGTGAGCACCTACTGTGTGCAGGTAGATGTGGTTTCAGCTGTCACGTGGTTTGCTTGCTGAACACCCAGCCTAGACTCGGCGTTCCGTCTAACCGGCTCTCCAAAGGTGGCATCTGGTGTCTCCACGGGGAGAGCTCCCTTCCGGAGGTTGGTACCTGTGGCCACACTGCGCTTGGGTGGATGGGCCCGTGACGAATGTTCCTATAGCTGAATTCTTTGGTGGAGAAATCTGAGGCATGGGAGCAACCCCATAGGGCTACTTAACTCAGAACCTGCCTCTTGAAACAGTCCAAAGAGAGAAAGGAACTGCCATTCGGGAACACCTACTGTGTGCGCCATGGACCTTGTCTGATTTAATTCTTGCAACAGCTTCCGGAGCCAGGCGCTGCTGCAGATGCCCACTTTAGAGCCAGCAAAACTGGGCTTCCAGAGGGAAGGGATGGCCCGAGGTCACAGGGCCAGGAAGCGGTGGAGCCGAGACGGAACCCACGCGCACCCACTCGACCGAGTCCTGGGCGCTGGCAGTGTGGAGGTGAATGTGTCACACTCCTTGTCCTTAAGGAGTCTAGGTGGGGAGACAGGACAGAGACCTCACAAGGTAACAGGGCTGGGATGCGGGCTGCAGAAGGGTTCAAGGAGGCAGTCAGGGAAGGCTTCTTGGAGGCGGTGATTATCTACAGTGAGACCTGTCAGCCTGGAAGTTCCATGGTGGCAGAGGCTGCATTTGTCCTGATCCCCACCGTGTCCCCAGCACACTGCCTGAGCCTTTGTAGGCACCTGAAGTGTACGCTTTCCATCACTGAACGAGTCGGGGGTTAGTCAAGAGGAAGTGAGCTTGGTAGGCAAAACAACAGCCCCCAAAGGTGTCCACGTCCTGGTCCCCAGAACCTGTGCATGCATTACTTTACGTGGCAAAAGGGACTTTGCAGATATGATTAGGGTTAAGGGATCTTGAGATGGGCAGATTCTCCTGGGTTCTCCAGGGGGCCCATTCTGATCACGTAGGTCCTTAAAAGCAGAGAATCTTTCCCACCTGTGTTCAGAGGAAGGTGCAGCTCTGGAAGAATGGTCGGAGGGCTGCAACGTGGCTGGCTCGGAAGCTTGAGGGAGAAAGCCGAGAGCCACAGAAGGCAGCAGCCTGCACAAGCTGGAAGAGGGAGGAGGACAGGTCCTGCCCTGGAGCCCCCAGAAAGGAACGCAGCCGTGCCAACACCTCGGTGCGAGCCCAGGGAGACCCGCGTCACGCTTCTCATGCCCAGAACTACAAAATGATGAATTGGTGTTGTTGTTTTAGGCCTTTACATTCATGGTAACTTGTTCCAGCAGCAATAAGAAACTGATACAGTGGAAGAGCGTTCCCGGCAGGGGGAACAGCATTTGCAAATGCTTGGAGGCGAGAGAGAACGTGGCTGGCGCTGCAGGTGCCAGCAGGGGGCGCCCGAGCAGACACTTACTTGAAGCCTCCCAGGGTTCCTCCACATGCACCCCGCTGGGCGCGCCCTGGAAGGCCAGCAGGGCAGGTGGCACCCAGAGAACCCCCCTCACCCCCGGCCCGGCTCCTTTCCAGGGATTTTGTGAGACATCGTGAGGTCGGGCCCTTTGGAAAAGGGAGAAAATGTTGACCCCGGCAAGGGATGTCTAGCTGGCAGCAGGGAGCCCAGACGCTCTGTTCCTGTACGCCCCCGTGACCATAATCCTGCTCCTTTAAACCACTGTGACCTCGGCATGACACTTTAGGGTGTGCCTTGTGGTCACCCCCGTGAGCCTCCCCTAAGCCCTGTGGATGCGCAGGGCCGAGGACAAGAGCCCCAGTGCAGAGAGGACACAGATATTCAGAGAGGCGCAGCAACGTGCCCGAGGGCGCCCAGCACGTCGAGTGGAGTCCAGCTGGGACCTGTGTCTTCTCATGGTCTTTTCTGTCCCCCATGTCCCCCTCTTGCCTGAAAGGGGAGTGACATACCGGTTTTTTTTAAATCCTGATAAAATACACATAACATAAAATGATTATTATTTTAGCCATTTTATGGCTGGATCGTATTCCGTTGTGCAGGTAAACCGCATTTTGTGTACTCATTCATCAGTTGATGGACATTTAGATCATTTCCACCTCTTGGCTCCTATGAACGATGCTGCTGCGAACAGTTGCGCTCAAGCTTGGTTTGAACACCTGTTCCCAACTCTCTTGGGTGTGGCCCTAGGAGCGGAAGTGCCGGGGCGCGTGGCAGTCCTAAGCTGGAGTAATTGATGAACCTGCGCTAACTGTCACCTTGCCCTTGGTCCCACAGTCTGTGACAATCAGGTAGAGCTGGCGTTCCTGGCCTGGGTCCCGGGTCTCCGCACAGTCCGCTCCTGATTTGGAGGGACACGAGAAAGCGCCTGCCCAGCTCCCTGGCACCCCTTGGGGCAAAGCTCGGAGGGGGACGTGTCCCATGTCTGTGACCTGGATCAGCGACATGAAGGGAGCACACAGAGGGCGGTTTGGAGGATCCAGAAACCTGGTTCAAGGCTGGCTCTGTTACGTGGGCCAACGCTTCGCTAAGCCTCAGTATTCCCATCTGTAGGATGGCACCACCAGCCTGAATCTCTCTATGTGCTGACGTTTGGAAGTAACATGTACAAGCAGGCTGGCACCCATGAGGGACTCTGTAAATCGCAGCTAGTATCGCTGTCGTGATGAGCGTTAGGATTATTTGGCCTTGGAGGCTTCCCTGCCTGGTCTGAGGCCCACGCCTGCCCTGAGCTAATCTCGTTCCAGACCAGAAAGCATGGAGCAGATTCCATCGACATGATCGCCCCGAGTTTGCAACATGTTCCTTAAACGGTTTCCAAACCGTTCCACGGTGTGAGCTTCCCCGCACTGCTAATACCGTCAGGGATTTAAAAACAGATATATTTGCGACAAAGAGGCCTTTGTCCGCTGGGCCGGGCAGCCTGGTGGGGACGTTACCCGAAACCTGATCGGCAGACGCTGGCCACAGACCTGGAGCGCTGTGCCCCGGTGGTGGCATCCAGGTGACAGCAGCTGGGTTAAATCAGACCTTCTGTCCTGGCGGGAAGGGCCACCAGCCACGTGACACAGCGGGGACTTAACCCTGCAGAGCCCGAGGCCGGCACCCCCTTCCCTGGAGTGTCCCCGCCTTGGTGACCTCATCACAGCAGCCTGGGAAGGGGCGCCGGCGCTGTCCCCGGTTTCCAGACATGGAGCAGGCCAGGGACGTGGCCACGGCCACCGAGCATGTGAGTGGCACAGCTGGGATTTGAACTTGGGTCTGAACCCAAGCCCTGTGCGCTGGGTTTCAAGTCCACCTATTCAGCAAATGTTTGTTCAGCACCTACTATGTGTGTCGCCCTTGTGCAGGCACTGGGGGTCTACGCATGAATAGGACGAAGACATGCTTCATTCACTCACTCACTCATTCATTCATCCAGTATTTGCTGATCCGGGAGCTAGGGAACCCCGAAAGTCGAGCTGTCCGGTGGGTGACGCTGTGTCACACCAACCCAGGGCTCAAGGCGGTGGCCAGGTTTCTAGCCTTTTTCAGTGCCCAGCACCACGCCTAGCACATAGTAGGTGCTCAAAAAGAAGTTACTCCATGTGCACACATGTTCACGGCAGCACTGGTCACAATTGCTAAAAAGTGGGAACAACCCAAATGTCCATCGATGGATGAATGGATAGAGAAAACGTGGCACAAGCATACAATGGAGTATTATGCAGCCCTGAAAAAGGACGAAGTACCTGTATGTGCTACAACGTGGGTGGACCTAGAAAACGTGTTAAGTGAAAGAAACCTGGCAGAAAGCCACGTGTTGTATGATTCCATTTATACTAAGTGTCGAGAATGGGCAAACCCGTAGAGACAGAATGTGGCTTGGTGGTTCCAGGGGCTGGGGGAGGGATGAACCGCACATGGCTCCTTAAAGGGTATGGGGTTTCCTTTCAGGGTGATGACAATGTTTGGGGTTTCCTTCTGGGGCGAGAAGTGATGGTTGCGCCACACTGCGAATGTACTAAATGCCACCAAATTGTTCACTTTAAAACAGTCAATTTTATGTTATGTGAATTTCACCTCCGTTTTTTAAAACGTGACTTTTCACAGTGACTAGAGACAGGATTTCGACTGCTCTGATCACAGATGAGGATGGGAGGCTATGGGAGGGTGTGGCCTTGCTCGGGCACAGGGACGGAGCGTGCACCTCTGGCAGCCCAGGCCGGTCTGCTGCGGCCCCCGCGCCCCCGCAGGTCGTAGGAAGGGCTTTGCATCGCCCCTGAGCGCTAGCGTCAGGCCAGGTGAGTACTGTCTCGGCGATGAGGACCCCAGAGAAGCCTGGGGAAAGCTGGTCGGTCCGTTCCCAGCGCTCTCGTTCTAACAGGCAGGGCGAGCCGCGCTCATCAGCCGCCTCTGCACCCGCCGCACCGCCAGGAGACACTCACATGTCTGTCCGGGTCACATGTCTCTGGACTTCGGAGGCCTGGTGGAGCCGAGATCCTTCCACCGCCCAGACCCAGGCCTCCCCACCCCCCACGGAGAGTTAGCCCCAGGCTCAGGTCTCCTCTGGGCAAAGTTAGATTTTTCCGAACTTGAAGTACTTTGTGGGTAACCGTCTCGGGCTGGAGGAGCCGCACTGATGTTTTTCTCCTTTGGGCTTGGGGAGAAAGGGGGTCCTGATTCTCTGGGACTAGAGAAAATCACCATCAGGGGTCAGGAGATTCGTTCTAGCCCAGGTGGGGACTTGTCTCCGGCTCGCTCGGTGACGCTGGGAAGTCCCCTCGACTCTCTCAAGTTCATTTTCCTCATTGTGCCATGTTCTGGCCAGAGTGTTGGAAGGATCCAGAAAGATGAGTGTGGTCTCAGCCTGTCTTTTTTTTTTTTTTTTTTT
>VBSM01003230.1:2071407-2081803 GCA_008086735.1 Cheirogaleus medius | reverse complement strand
AGTATTACATATTGACACCCAACTGTCTTCAGTCAGACAGGAGCCAAACAATTAACGCCCCCCTTAGGTATTCCGCCTGGGACTTTGTTTGGTCTGTTCCCTAAGAAAATAGAGAGATATATTTTCGTTCCTCCAAACACATGCCTCAGCCTTCAGCTCCGCTCAGCTCCGGTTTTCTTCCTTCTCCTGCTGGGAGCTGGGCCCCGCGAGGAGCCGTCAAGCCTGCTCTAGGGGAAGAAGCTGGAATGTTCCACGGGGTTCTTCTCTCCTTTCCTGGGCCTCCGCACAGATGCCGGGGCTCTGCATGTTCACGCTGTGCCGAGCAGCCTCTGGTCGGCCTGGGGCGGGGTGCTCTTCCGGCTTCAGAGTTTCTGGAAGCTTCTCGCTCCTGCCCTGGCTGCAGCCGGGCTGGCTGTGCCTCGGGTGGGCGCCGGAGGTGGAGGAGGAGGAATTCTCAGCCCTTGCCTTTTCCCAGCGTCTGTTTCTGGCTGTCTGTCCCAGGGCACAAGGAAGGGCTGAGTGTCCCTCCCCACCTCTCCTGTTCTGTCCCCTTCCTCGGCTTGGCAGCCCCATCCCGGGAGGGAGAGGCCCCCCAGGCTCAGCCCGGGAAGCCCCACTCCTGGGCGCCTGGTGTGCTTCCCTGCCGTGCTTTGCAGACTCCTGAGGGCTCCGGGAGGGAGAAAGCGAATATAACTAAGGACTTTGATTCCGGGGCCTTTTATTTTTGAACCCTGGAATCCCACCCCCACCCCCGCTTTTTAATTTAACCTCACCCTGTTGCATAACTAGAGCCATGTCCCCTGTGTGTCACCAAGGCATAACTTCCTCTGCGCAGAGATGAAGGGCAGGACCTAAGGAGCCGTGGATGCTGCAGAAGGCGTCTGTGACTCGTGGAGGTGGGGAGGGACACACAGATTCCAGGGTGGGGCAGACAAGAAAGAGGTGACTGATGTCACTTCACCAACGCTGGTGACCGCTATATTTTATGGCAGTTTTTGGTGATGGGCGTGTCTTCTTAAATGCTCCATTTTGAGCTCCTCCTCCCCCGCCAGGTCCCCAGAGTTTATTGCAGATCTGGCTTTTGTTTTTTGTTTTTGTTTTTTTTTAAAGCAAGTGACCTGAAGGCTTTGGGCTCACCCTACAACACCCACACTGTTTATTTCAAAGAACTTTTCAGCAAAGGGAGAGGAGCTTCCAGAAAACCCTCATACGCTTTCCCCTCCCTTCTCTTTCCTTCGGGTGGCCCTTTTGGCGGGGTCTGCGTCTGGGCCACCTGCGGTCCCTGCCATCCCATCCAGACCGGGGCAAGACCTGGCCCTGGCCGCAGAGAGTGGGCAGATGCAGCAGGTGGCATGAATTTATCCGAGAGAAGGGGTGAGCGCAGGACGCGGTTCCTGCCACCAAGGGAACCACCAGGGAAGGGAATTTTTCCCATCGCGGCCTTGGGAGAACCGGCCACGCTCTGGGCAAACCTCCACGTCCCTCTGGTTCTGCACCGTCCGGCTGTGTGAGAGCTGCGTCATTTTACTTTTGAAACAGGAATGATTTCTCCTTGATTGCTTAAGGCTGGGGAGCAAAGTGTCTCCGCTCCTGTCTTCGACTGTCTCGGCGCCGGGCCCATCACGCGGTCCTCGCAGCCTCGGAAACCCCTGGAGTTTGAAACTTTCTCGCTCCCCGCGCGACCCCAGAATGGAACAGCTTTAAAAATAGCCTTAAGCAAAAAAGGATGTTATTTCATTAAATTGGGTTTAATGGAAAGAATAAAAGCAAATCAAAAACACACCCAACACACGAGACTCCGAACACTGGTCATCGGTACCACATAGCAAAACTCTTTGGGAAAGGAAAACGAAAACGTTATTGCACATGTAAAATATGAAAACTTAACTCTGCTGTGTGTTAGGCAATCCTGTAATCTTTTTTGACTCTTAAAAGAAATTCATTTCTGAAATGCTTGGTTGGAAGACTGTGACTATAGCTCATGAAATTGAGTGTTATTTTTTTCTTTCTTTTTTAAAAAAAAATATGTAAAGTGCAGTCTTCTGTATTCATGCATATTGTATATACCTGTATATGTTTTCCTGAGCAGCTAAATTACAATAAATATGACGTTAATGGTGACTGTGGCACATTTGTGGGTGGGGCCGAGGTCGCGTGGGGGCTGAGCACCAACCGGGATTGATCAGTGGAGGGGGGGGGGACAAGGGAAGGCCGTCCCTACCCCGGTTGGCCGAGGTGAGGGGTGGTTATTCTTTGGGGTTCTAGCGTTCAGTTGTGGATCCCAGGAAGCTTGGTGACCTCCTGCCGGTTACGTAGCTTCTCAGTTCCTCCTTCCCGCATCTGCGAAATGGGTCTAGCTCGTGGGGTTGTGACGGGAGACACTTGGAACCCAGCGCAGCTGATGGTGTCCTGGAGTCGGGGGTCCCGGGTCGGAGGCTGCTTCTTGCATTTACAGCCGTGGGCCTTGGGCAGGTGGTTTAACTCCAGCCTCCTGTTTCCGAAGTGGAACAAATAACACATCTGGCTGGAAGGGAACTGCCTTGTTCTTGGCCCTGGAAAAGCACCGACTCTCCCCAGGGCCACGCTTCGGACAACAACTTCACTCTGCCACCTGCACCCTCACACCGGAGGCCACGGCAGAATCTTCTCTGCCCTTCCCTCTTGCTCCTTTACCTCCCAGTGTTTCTCAAAGTATGGTCCGCGGGACCCTGGCAGCAGACACACTCGAGGGCTCTTGTCAATGTCAGATTTCCGGCCTTGCACGGCAGGTGACTGACTCGGACCCTTTGAACTCTTACTTTGCACATAATTGTAATAAATGCAGTTATCTTATTTCCCGGCCCGCAGCAGATCAGACGGCTGCTGTCGGTGGCCCCATGCCAGGCTGAAGCGGGAAGACGAGTCAGAAATGAGAGCACAGATTGAGAACTGAAACGCTCACATATGTCTCTGTGATGTACGTCTCCGAGACGCATCTACCCCTGAAAGCATCACGCTAACACCCGTAGATGGAGGCTCCCCAGGCTGGCATTAAGCTGGTAAAAAAGTTTGATTCTGTGCAGGACATTCCCCATCTCAGAAGGGAAGAACACACAGAGGAAGATGTCTCGCCGTAGCTGCTTTGACGTTAGTCTGGAATCCAGAGTGGAAAGACCTCGGGGGTCACCCGGTGTCTGGGAGGCAGGCAGGGTGCTCGCTCGGCCTCAGTTTCCTTGCCGGTGGAAGGGGCATGCGTGTTACCGACCCCGCAGAGCCGGTCCGTGGGCAGACTGCTGAGCGCAGTGCCAGGCACAGAGGGGAGTGGGCGGCGCCCGTCCCGGTCCGACACCTGGTGACTCCCGTCGGCATCTGGCGAGTTGAGCCTCCAGGACTCCTCAGTGTTGGGAATGGTGCTCTCTCGTGACCCATCTGCAGGGAAGCGTGACCTTGGAGGAAGGACATTTGCCTCCCCGGGACTGACTCAGAGACCTGGGTCCCCCGCCCCCCGCAGTAACCCAAGGACGCATGCCGGTGCAGGCTAGTCACAATATTTCATTTCAGCTCAACAAATTTACTCAGCTCGTACCATGTCCCAGGAACTGAGGAACCAAGTAATGAAACTGCCGTGAGTTGAGGACCAGACTCTGATCTAGGCACTCTATGGATTAATAGCATCTCATTTAATTCTCAGGGTGACCTTGGGCCAGGGCAGAATCATCCTACTTTTGCAGATGAGGAAATAGGCTCAGGGAGATGAAGTGCCCAAGCATGTGCAGTTAAAAGTGGCTTTGAGTCCTGTTGGGACTGAGACCATGGATCAGCCTGCCCTTTTTTTTTTTGAGACAGAGTCTCACTCTGTTGCCCAGACTAGAGTGCTGTGGCATCAACCTAGCTCACAGCAACCTCAAACTCCTGGGCTCAAAAGATCCTCCTGCCTCAGCCTCCCGAGTAGCTGGGACTACAGGCATGTGCCACCGTGCCCGGCTAATTTTTTCTATATATATTTAATTGGCCAATTAATTTTCTTTCTATTTTTAGTAGAGATTGGGTCTCACTCTTGCTCAGGCTGGTTTCGAACTCCTGACCTTGAGCAATCCGCCCACCTCAGCCTCCCAGAGTGCTAGGATCACAGGCATGAGGCACCATGCCTGGCCCAGCCTGCCCTTAAAATACTCAGCCTAGAAAGGAGGCATGAGGTTAGACGGGCAAGTAAGTTGACAGGTAAAAGTGAGGGGAATATGCTCAATAACCCACGGTGGTACAGGGATGGATGTCACTCTGAGAGAGTCACAAACCCCATGTGGGAGGCTTAGGGAAGGCTTTCTCCAGTAGGTCATGTCCAGGTAGGGTTTTGAAGGATGCATAGGAGTTTCTCCTATTTATCCCAGCATATAAATGGACCCTAATTTTGCAGAAGTTTTATTGTATTTTTTTCTTTCAACTTTTAAAATTTTCTTTCTATATAGCTAATGGCATATTTGTCAGAACATGAGGTTTAAGGACGAGGCCTCTCTATTCCCCTTAATTTGGAGAAGCTTAAAAAATCTCTTTAACCTTTAAAGGTCTCCTGCTCAGAGTGACAGTGGTATATGATCGTGTTCGGAACCCAGGGAAAGGAAGAAAGACGGAAGAATAATGAGCATCGAGTGTGGGATTTGGGGAGACTTCAGGCTGGTGTAAAATGAATGGATGAGTGAGTGAGTGAGTGAGTTCTCAGGGGCGTGAGAACCAAAAGGGACTGGCGCATCATTGTGGGGGGGGGCTGTGACATGGGGGCTGTGACACTGGGGTGCATGTGGCCCTGGGGGGAGCCAGGACAAGGTTCCAGCTGCAGACGCACCTCACACGTGGGGCCTTCCCGTACAGACAGGGAAACCCCATCTTAACTAGCTGTCCCATCTCACACCTCAGCGGGCTGCCTCCTCCACCTCGAGGTGACAGTTCTGGGGTGCCGAGGGACGGAAGGCAGCCTGGGACCCTGGCCCAGCTCGGAGTAGGAGGGAGATGGCCCTGCAGCCCCGGCACCGTGCAGAGCACAAGGGAGCGGCGCTGGTCACCGCGGTGGACGGGTGTTGAGCAAATACCATTTCTGCAGCCTCGGAAGGGGCCCTGTTCTCTGGAGGAAGATTCTGGACTAAATGCCACGGGAATGTCAAATCTATCTGGAGAGATGTTGCTTTGGGTCTCAGTTTTTCTCTCTCGACAGCAGGGTGGCATCATAATGGTCCCTGTGGTGACGAGGACGTGGCGGCTCAAGGCCCCATTGAATCAGGAGACCTGTGGCCCGATCCCCTCGGTCGCAAGCTGTCCGCAGCTTCGTGCCGTGATCAGGTGGTTTTAGGGGCATTTTTAGAGCTAGGGAGGGTCCCCGTCAGGGGTGGGGCAGCCCTTCGGAGAGAAAGGAGAGAAGGGGGGCAGAGAAGTAATGATGTCACCTCCTCTTGGGGCCCCTTAAAGGCACTCTGGCCTGGGGCCACCCGGGCTGTGTGTGAGGAGGAGGAGGCTCGGGGACTTGGCGGGCTCCGGCCAGAGCGGGCTTCAGATGTCCAGGGTTGATGGGAGGTTGGGTCACAGCCCAGGGGCTGGAGCCTAAGGCCTTACCTCTGTGCACCTCAGTTTCCTCATCTGTAAAGTGGGGGAGGACATTCCAGTGACAGCCCTCTGGCGAGCAGACTGTGAGGCTCGAGTGAAGGGTTTTACGTTTGTCTTGCTCACAGTAAAGTGCTCAGTGAGTGTGAACCATTCATAACGTCGGGAATCACAGACTCCTGTGGGCATCGGCCACGCACTGGGCACTGAGGCTGGGGAGGGGCGATGCAGGGGTGCAGGGAGAGCCCCCTGAGTGTCTAGACCGGATCTGTCCTGTGCAGCCACCACTAGCCACGTGTGGCTCTTGAGGGCTTGGAATGTGGCTGGTCCAAATCGAGATGTTCCGTGGGAAATACACACGGGGCTTTCAAATGCTTAGCATGGAAAAAAAAGAATATAAAGTATCTCATTAATTACAGTTAAAATTTTGTGTAGCGATTACACGCTGAAATAATACTTTGAGTATACTTTTAGTATGCCAATAAAATAATTTCATCCATTTTTTTCTTACTTTTTAAAAAAATTGTGGTGTATTATGTTTTCTATTGCTCATAACAAATTAGCAACATTGGTTGCTAATTTGTTTCTGTGGATCAGGAGTCCAGGCAGAACTGGGTTCTCTGCTCAGGGACTCACAGGCTGAAATCGGGGTGTTGGTGGGCTGTGTTCTCAGGCGGAGGCTCGACCGTGGAGTAGTCCACGTCCAAGGTCATTCGGGTTGTTGGCAGAATTCGTTTCCTGGAGGCTGTAGGTCTGAGAGCCTCAGTTTCTCACTGGCTGATGCCAGGGCTGCCCTTAGCTCCCGGAGGTCCCCGAGGCTCACACGGCAGCTTGGCCGGGCACAGCACACTGTTTGTGTCTTCAAGGAAAGCAGGAGGGTCTCTCACTCCGGCCTGCTAAGACCGAGTCTTATATAATAATGTTATTATGGGAGTGACAACCCGTCACCTTTTGACATATTCTGTTGGTTAGAAGAGAGTCACTGGTTCCACCCACACTTAAGGAGAGGGGATTATACTAGGACATGACTCATTGGGGTCATCCTAGGGTGTGCACACCCACACACGGGGCTGCTAAAGAATTCTAATTTGAGCATTACACATGCGGCTCGCATTTGATTTCCATCGGGCAGTGCTAGTCTTGAGTAAAATTGTGCCTTGAGGGTTACGCTGCCTTTGATGGAGGAGGAAGAGCAGGGTGGGTAAGAGAGTGGGCTTTGGGTAACTGCTGGGCATCCGTGGGCAAGTTACCGCACCTCTCTGAACCTCAGTTCCCTCAGCTGTAAGCTGGGGGTGGGTACCTACCCCTTGAAAAATCCAAAGAAGTGATGTTTGTAAAGTGTTTCTTAGCCCAGTGCCTAGCACTTGGTGCTCAATCAATAGCAAGCTTTATGCATATTATTAATACAAATTGACTTTTAACCTTGAGAGGACAGGCCAGTTGACTGTCCTGAATCTTGGCTCTGCTGCTCGCTGATTTGAGGTCAAAGAACTTAGCATCTCAGGGCCTCAGTTGTCTCATCTGTGACATGAAGACTTTGAACTATGTGATTCCTTAAATCACTACCACTGGATGCATTCTGGGTGCTCTGGACAGGGTGACGGGGGTGGGGAGCCTGGCAGGGCTGTGGTCACAGCCCACAAAGAAGTGGAGGACGTTCAGCCACCAAAGAGAGCAGGAAAATGCAAAGGAGGTCACCTAAGCAGGCAACAGCCCAGGGTACCCCGGTGTCTCGTGGGAGGGGGTGGAAAAGGAGGCAGGAGGGCGTTCTGCCCTCAGCGACCCAGGGGAGGTGCCAAGAAGGAAGCCCCACCCCAATTTCTTTTTTAAAAGATTAGAAAAGGATCCGAAGACCAGAATGAGTCACGGATTTCCCTACATGACAAGAGGTTCGGCGGGGAGGACTCCACCTGGGGCACGGCCGTGGAGTCGCAGAGGAGACGGCGGGTGTGGGGGACACCAAGCCTCTGCCCCTGGCCTGGGCTGACCTGACCCGGAAGTGATTGGGGACATTAAACCCTGCAATTACGATACAGTGTTGGGGGGGCGGTAAGTCCCTACATCCGCAGTTATAACACAGCCTGATGAGGGGCCCCAGGAACCTTGGAAAAATCTTTTCTTTTTTAAATCTAGATAAAATTTACATAATGTAAAATTCACCATTTTAACGATTCTAAAGTATATTATTGGTTTATTTATTTATTTTACTTTAAGTGCTCATGATGCTGTAGATAACTAAACACTAAAGCACTATAAGCACTTTAATTTTAAAGTATATATGTTTTTAGTATATCCACAATGTGCAACCACTGTTACTATCCAATTCTGGAACATTCTTGTCACCTCATAAAGAAACCCTGTACCCACTAGCAGTCATTTCCTATCCTCCTGCCTTTCCCCATCCCCTGGCAACCACAAACCTACTTTCTGCCTTTATGGTTTTGCCAATTCTGGACATTTCATATAAATGGAATCGTACGATGTGTGGTCTTTCACGTTAGACTTCTTTCATTCGGCATGTTTTCAAGGTTCATCTGAATGGTAGCATGGATCAATACTTGACTCTTTTTTATAGCTGAGTAATATTCCATTACATGGACATACCACATTTTGCTTATTCATTCACCAGCTGATGGACATTTGGGTTGTTTTAACTTTTCAGCTGTTATGAATAATACTGCTATGAATATCTCTGTACAAATTTTTGCGTGAACGTATATTTTCAATTCTTTTGGATATAGAACTATATATCTAAGAATGGAATTACTAGGTTATATGATCACTCTATGTTTAACTTTTTGAGGAACTGCCAAACTCTTTTAGCATGGCGCCATTTTATATCCTGGAAGGGATTTTTTGTTTCTTTATGCAACCCAGCACTGCCTGCCTTTTTCACATTTTTAAAACTAAGATATAATTTATATACAATGGAATGCATAGATCTTGAATGTATAATTTGAGTATATTTTCTCAAATGTGTATACCTGTGTAACCCAAGTCCCTATCAAGATTAATCATGACAAACTCCCTAGAAAGTTCTCTCCTGCCCCTCCCAGTCGGCTCCCCAGCCCCAAAGCAACTGATGCTCTTAGAGTTCCAGTTCCTCCTCACATTCTTGCCAATACTTGATATCGCCTGTCTTTTTAACTTTAGCCATTTTACTGTGTGTGGTAATATCTCATTGTGCTTATAATTTGTATTTCTCTAATGATATTGAATATCTTTTCACATGCTTATTTTCTATCTGTGTATCTTCTTTGGTGAAATTGCCTGTTCAAATATTTTGCCCAATTTTTTATTAGACTATCCTTTATTATTGAGTTGTGAGAGCTCTTTATATATGTTGGATCCAAGCACCTTCTCTGTGTTACAAATATTTTCTCCCAGTCTGTGGCTTTTCTTCGTGGTGTCTTTTGGCAAAGCAAAAGTTTAAAAATTTCCCAATGCCCATGTCATCAAATTTCTTTAGCGTTCTCCTAGTAGCTTAATGCTTTTAAGTTTAGCCTTTACGTTGCGCTCTACGATACATTTTGATTCAGGTTTGCCCGTCGTGTGAGGCAAAGGCAATTCTTCATTTCCATTCCATCCAAGTGTTCCGGCACCATTTGTGAGAGAGAGTTCCCATCCCCCATCGGATTGCTTTGGTGTCCTTGTCGAAAATCATTTGACCGTGCATGTGGGGGTCTATTTTTGGACTCTGTTCTGTTGATCTGTTTGTCCATCCTTTTGCCATTTGGTCAGATTTTAAGCTGGGCTCATGTTGGAATTCTAGTACTTTCCCTCCGGAGCATGGCCACGAGAGGGACTCTGGAAGAGAGGTACCCGTGTGTCCTACCATGACCCTAAAATGGACACCCTGAAAACTTGGCGGCGTCACCATGGCCGGCTGGAGGCCTCTGTCTGAGACCGACTCTCTGCACAGAGAGGGTGTTGAAGACCTAATAGCACTGAGCCGAGACATTCCCCTTATAGCCACAGGAAAGCCTGGGAAGAGTTGAAAAAGGGGTGTCTTTGTCCCTGGGAGGTTTGAAATGACCGCATTCGGGCCCTCAGCTGCCACCCTTCTCCGGCCTTCCGAGAAACGCCTCGACTCCTCCATTTTACACGCAAAGAAATGGAGGCTCGGAGAATCATGTGTCTTGTTCAAGGTCAGCTGCAAAACCAGGGTCAGAACCAAATCCCCGAACCTCCCTGCCCCCTCCCACTAACTGTCCCTTCTCCTGTGGGCAACCGGTCCTTCAGCTTCCTCATCTGCAAAATGGGGCTGAGTTTAGCATGAATGCGTAGGGATGTGAGGATTCGATACAGCAACAGGGACTTGCACAGGGCCTGTCCTGAGTGAGCATTCGGTACGTGTCCGCTGCTGGCGGTGGTAGAATGGACCATTCTGTGCCTCGGTTCTCCCCTTTGCAAAGAGGAGGTAATAACATTAATAATTAACAACGACGGGAAACACGTGTGATGCTTGCTCCGAGCAGGCGCCTGACCTAAGCATCGTAAAGACACACACTGATGAGACTGTGGCTGGACAGTGGGCCTCACAGGGCCAGGGTGACACCTATGAGGCTCAGAGAGGCTCAGCCACTTACCTGAGGCCACACAGCTAGTCTGATGCAGGGCATGGCCCAACCTGGGGCTTTCAGAGTGCAAGGGGGCCAGGTCTTTTTCGCTCTTCCTGCCCTGCTCTGTGCTCTGCATGCAGTAAGCACTGGATAAATGCGCTGCCCACTCCCTGGTCCCCACAGGTCCAGGCCAGCGCTTTCCCTGTCCTTCTGGCTGTGTTCTCGAGGAGGTGGGGAGCAGAGGCCAGAGGAGGAAGAAGAGGAGG
>VBSM01003230.1:2058170-2071307 GCA_008086735.1 Cheirogaleus medius | reverse complement strand
AGTCCCTGCAAGACAACATCAGCTGCCTTGTTCACCCAGCTGACTGTGCAGCCACGGCTGTTGCCGAGCTTGTGTATCTTCTCAACAAATCCTCACCAACCCTATTATTTTAGAGATAAAGAAAACAGAGCTCAGAGAGCCGAAGCGACAATCCCAAGGTCACTGTGAGGGGGGGAGCTGGGCTCCAGCCCAGGTCCTTGCAAGCTCACCTGTGGGCCCTGAATCCCCGGGCCTGTGCGCTCACATCTCCCTGCTCTTTCTGCCTCCATCGCCTTCCTCCTGCCTGTGAACTCCTAAGCATCCTTCAGAACCTTGCTCAAATAGCCCTTTGTTTCCTCAAGCACCCAAGCAAGGGACATTTCATTGCTCCTTCCGTGGTGGCAGGTCCTGGGAAAACGCAGATGAAGACACTGACCTGGGTCCCCCCGGAGCCAATGCACACGCTAACACAAACCAATACTTCCTTACTGGTTGCAAAAACAGGTAGGGAGACCATGGGCTGGGTGCTTTAAAGAGTGATGGGTTGGGGTCCCTATGCCTTGGAGGATCAGAGAAGGTCTTTTGAAGAGGTGACACATTAGAACTCCTCCGGGCAGAGGAAAGGGCAGGTATTAACACGCAGGCCTGGAGGACGAGGACGAGAGAGGCTGATGCTCGGAGGAGGAACTGCAGGTTGGCCTGCGGCTGCAGCGGAAGCAGGGAGAGGGTGGTAGGAGAAAAGCCATCGAGGTAGGCAGGCGACCTCACTTAGCGCAGTTCCCCAGGGCACTGAGGCTCTAGGGCCTGTCTCCTTCCTGGGGCACAGGGGTCAGCTCAAATTCTGTCCCCAGGGCAGCGCCTGACTCCCAGGAGGGGTGCAGGTGAGGGCAGGTGAGGACCTTGTCCCCGCCCCCTCCCTCCTTTCCTTTGCTCAGGGAGGAGGCCGATCCTCCCCGCCCTCCCGCTGGCTCCTGCAGGACACCATCCAAGGGACTCTGCAAGCCAGCGTGGTGGGGGCTGGGCGTGAGGGGTGCTGCCGGCAGGGAGGGCGGGGCGGTGCTCTTGCGGGAGTCAGGCACGGTCTGCAGCTCATTTTTCCATGTCATTTGCATTTTCTCTGAAATCATTTTTTTTAAAGTTTCCAGCCAAATGCTCTGTTACGCAGGCCGCAGCTTTAAAAGAGCGTGGGGGTGGGGGTGGGGGAGAGCGGGTGGGCGCCGGGTGCGGCCCCCCCAGGCTTCCAGCCTCCCTGGGGTGTCTCCAGCCCCCTCCCTGCCTGAGGCGACCCGGGCCAGGCTCCCGCTGTGCATGGATAAGAGCCAGGTGTCATGCACAGCCGGGGCTGCATGGACGTCTCCGCACCGGCCCCGCGTTCAGACAGCACCACTCGGTCTCGGCTAGAGCCCTGCGCAAGGCGAGGGCGTCATCGCGCCACTGGGGACACTGAGGCTCAGAGCATGCGCACAGCGAGCAGAGATCTGAGCTCCCGGCACACCTGCGCGGCTGCGTTAAGGGTGGGCGGATCTGTCAGGTGGAATATAGGTCTGCCAGGTTCACAGGCTGTTGTCTCCCTGCTTGGGACAGGAAGAGTCCCCAGAGGTCCTTTAGCACAACCAGCCACTGACAGTGGAGGAAGCGTAGTCCTTCAAACAGACGGGAAGGAGCAAGGTCAGGATTTGAACTAGGAACGTCTGCGTCAGAGAAGGATGGATTATTTAACTTCAGCCATAAAGCAGGCGACCCCCTAGAGGTGCGGGGCCAGCTCTGCTCATAGAGGACGGAGGGGCAGGTGGCTGGCCGCGAAGCCCCTCTCAGGCCCACATCGTACCTGCCAGTGGGTCTCGAAGGACGGGGCGGTTGATAAATAATTTTGAAATCCCCAGTGAGACAGGCATTTCTTGCCAACTCCTCTCCCGGTGTCAGAGAGAGACGCCTGTCGGTGCCAACGTGTCTTCAGCACCTCTCTCCAGCTCTCGCCCCTTTCCCTTCTCAACAACGAAGTCTCTTGCAGGTGATGCTGTCGCGCTCGAATGCGGTGGCAGTTTTGTTCAGAAGGAGTCATTTGAGCTGGGCCCACAAGGGTCCCTGGGAGCTTGGCAGGCAACTAGGAGGAGCATTCTGTGTGGAGGGGACAGCTGGTGTGACGTCCTGGAGACACAGGGAGCGTGGCGTGTTTTGTAGAGCGGGGAACCATTTGACGTGACTGGGACTGTAGGGTGTGGGTGATAAGGTGGGGAGGGTCCCACGGTGGAAGGACCCCACTGCCAGGTGAAAGGGCTTGGGCGTTCTTCTGTGGGTGATGGAAGGGCTTCGAGCAGGGTTTTGGACGGTGTGAGACTAGACGCAGGGAGGCAGTTATGAGATCCTACCAGCCCTCCAAGTTACAGATGATAGGGACCTGGACAAGGACAGTGGCTTTGGGGATGAAGCCATCAGTGCTGGCCTGACAACTAGGCTTTGCCTAGTGGTGATGGTGGTGATGATGGTGATGGTGGTGATGATGGTGATGATGGTGATGGTGGTGATGGTGATGGTGGTGATGGTGGTGATGATGGTGATAGTGGTGATGATGATGAGTATAATGATGATGATCATCATGGTGATGGTGATGGTGATGATGATGGTGATGGGGTGATGGTGATGGTGGTGATGATGATGGTGATGATGATGGTAGTGATGGTGATGGTGGTGATAATAAGATAATGATGGTGATGGTGATGATTCTAATTATGATGATGATAATGGTGGTGGTGATGGTGATGGTGATGATGATGGTGATGGTGAGGATGATGGTGATGGGGTGATGGTGATGGTGGTGATGATGATAAGATGGTGATGGTGATGGTGATGATTCTAATCGTGATGATGATAATGGTGATGGTGATGGTGATGATGATGGTGATGGTGGTGATGATGATGGTGATGATGATGGTAGTGGTGGTGATGGTGGTGATGATGATAAGATAATGATGGTGATGGTGATGATTCTAATCATGATGATGATAATGGTGATGGTGATGATAGGGGTGATGGTGATGGTGATGATGATGGTGATGATGATGGTAGTAGTGGTGATGGTGGTAACAGTATAAATACTAGTATCAACTAACATTTACCTTTGTATTCCCTATTTCATTATCATTATGAGACCACTTTCCCTTGGGATTATCACTATTTTTAGTTCGATTTTTCTGATGAGGAAACTGAGGCTTGCCCATGGCCACCAAGCTAAAGGATGGCTAAGTGGGGATAGGACGCCAGGCTGGCCTGACTCCTCAGTACCGAGCTCTGGACTCCATGCCTCCTGCATCCAGCCAGCATCTGGGAGAGCCTGTGCCCCAGCCTTCCCCTGTGCCAGGGCACCGAGACGTCAGGTTTCTTTCCTAGGCCTTTGTACTGCCCTGACCCCGTGGGCCAAGCCTTTGAAGGTACCAGCCGCACTTTCCGCCACAGGCTTGTCATTGCCTGGGCATTGGCAGCTGTGCTCTGATCCCAAGGGTGGGGGTGGGGAGGCTTTCCACATCCCGCGGCTCTTTTGTGCCAAACCCTGGCCTGAGTGAAATGAGTGTGGAGGAATTTGGTGCACATGGATCCAATTTCTCTTGGAATATACAGCAAATGGTGCTGGACAAAGGCAGGCTGCCTTGGCTGGGACGTAAAATATGTGGGCGATTGCTTCCGAGATGTTTGACAACTCCAAGACTCAGCTGAACGGGCCAGCGGCGCTGGGCTGTGGCAGCCGGTCTGGGAGTGAGCAGCTGAATGCCACAGCGCATTCCGCGAGTGTGCCAGGGACGCATGGACAGGGACCAAGATGCAGGGGAATCTGGCCAGGCTGGGCAAGGTGCTGAGCAGGGCTGCCCAGGCACAAGAGACCCTTCCAGAAGACACAGCATCACATTGTGTTGGGAGTGAAGTTTTAAAGCCTGGTTTTTCACTTTCCCTCCTTGTGACCTGAGTGAGTCTCTTGACATTGCTGAGATTTAAGGATCTATATTTGTCAAATGGGGCAAGCGGATCTTGTAGAACCAAAACGGGCCTTTTGGTTTTATCTACCCAGAATAGACCAACCCCACCTCCCCAACCTTCCCTTCCTTTCCAGCATCTCTTCCTCCTCTTTTCAATCTGTGCTTCTGATGGGGGCTGCCAATCATACTATCTCATTCTTTGACTGCAGTAATTGGTCGGAAGATGAGCATGTGACCCACACCTGGCCAATCAGAGCCATTCCCTGGGATTTTTGCTCTTGGGCTGGGCGAAGGCAGCCCCTTTTCCTCCATGGAGGTAAATCCTGAGCTTCTATGACTGTGTGGAAATCAAAAAAGAAAGTGACCAATAAAGAGAGAGGCAGATGAAGACCAAGGGAATGTCTAGATGAGGTTGACGTCCTGAAGGCCAGCCTTACACCTGTCCTCCTCACTGAATTTTCAGTGATGAGAGCCAAGAACACCTCCTGTTTTGCTTAAGCTAACTGCATTTGCGTTTCTGTCTCATACGACTAAAACCGTACTGATAAATGCAAGCTTTTTCTGCCTTCCAAGGCACCTCCATGGTTCATTACCCTAGTTGTTCCTCAGAGCTGCTCTCTGAGATGGGTATTAATATTCCTGTTTACAGATGTTTATAATCATAACTGCTTCCATTTCCAAAAAACTCAATGCTGTGCCAGCCACTGAGCTAAGCCTCTTGTAGAAATTATTTTATCGAATCCTACAAGGCGTTTGGAGGTAGAGTCTGTTATTTTCCCCATTTTACAGATAAGGAAATGAGGTGCAGAGAGCCAAGGGACTCACTCCAGGTCACTCAGGTGGCGAATGGCAGAGCCATAACGTAAAGTCAGGTCAAAATTCAAACCCCACGCTACTGGTCTATGTGGGTGGTGATGATGGTGAGCAAAGATTAATTGAGCACCTACTGTGTGGCCATCACTTCACACACATTGTCTCTTTTAGTTCTCATGATGATCCTATAAGGTATATACTATTTTTATCCCCATTTGGCAGATGAAGAAATAGAGGCTTAGGGAAGTTGGGGGACTTACCAAATGCCACATGGCTGGAAAATGGCAGATAAATTTTATCCTGTGGGGTCAGTGGTGCTAGACTGATTGAAAAGGCCTCAATTCCTCCTTCCCCACCCTTTCCCTTATCCATGCCTCTTTAAGATGTGGCTCTGCAGCTCCTTCCGGCAAGAGGATTCCTCCCTTGAATCTGGATGTCTTAGTCAGCCCAGGTGGCCATAACAAAATGCCACAGACCGGGCAGCTGGAGGCCAGAAGTCTGAGATCAGGGCACCAGCAGGGTTGGGTTCTGGTGAGGGCTCTCAGCCTGGCTTGCAGACAGCCGTCTTCTTGCAGAGCCCTCACATGGTAGAGAGAAAGAGATCTCTCCTCTCTCTTAATTTTCTTATAAGGCCAGAATCCTATGGGATTAGGGTCCCACCCTTATGACCTCATTTAACCTTAATCACCTCCTATCTCCAGAGAGAGTCACATTGGGGGTTAGGGCAACAATATATGAATTTTAGGGGGAAACCATTCAGTTCACAGCACTGCGGTTGGCTGTGTGACTTGTATCAGCCGGTGCGGTGTGGCAGAAATGGCAGTGTGCCCATTCCAAGTGGGGCCTTAAGGAGATTTCAGTTTCTATCCTTTCTCAAAACCTTGCCCAGCTGCTATGAAAATAAGCCTGTGGTAACCTGCTAGAGGATGAGAGACCAGTGGTTCTAGTTGAGGCCAGTCTTGACCCACCTGGCCGCTGACTGCAGATGTGAGTGAGCCTGGCTATGACCAGAAGAATAGCCCTGCTGAGCCCAGTCCAGCCTGTAGATCAGCAGACTTGTGAGCTAGATACATGGTTTTTTTTTTTAAGTCAATATGATTTGTTACACAGCAAAATCGAATAGATACAGAAACATTACTGGGAATGGGTCCAGTTGGGATTGTTTCTAAGAGATTTTGGGCCATGGAGTCAAGCCAAGGGGAAGTGAGTAGAGGCAGGGGCTGGAGTTGAAAGGCTGGAGAATATTTCTTTATGCATCAAGCTGGGGGCTCCAGGAAAGGCAAAAATGGAGCTAGTGTGAGTCTGCAGTGATGAGCTCTGAGCAGTGGAGCAGGTTGTTGGGCTCTCAGTTCACGGACCCTGGGTCCTTACAGGTGGGCTCCTCTGCGGGTCTCCTGTGACCCACCGTGGTCGGGGCTGGGCGCTCACACAGCCAGGTAAGCCTGACATCGCACGTGCTTTCCTACTGCTGGGAGGCGTCAGGGCCCAGCAGCAAAGGCTCTGGTATCAGACCTCCTGGACTTGCATCCTGGCTCCCATTCCATTGCCAACTGCCCCTGTTCCTTTCTCAGCCTCAGTTTCATTACCAATAAAATGGGGATGAAAATAGTACCTACTTCCCCAAGTGGGGGGGATTCAAGGAGACACTTGTGATCAGTATTGGCTCTTACTGTGAGGGGTAGTTGGAGTTCTAGCTCTGGGTCCAGGATCTTGAAATTACTCTCCCCGGGATGGGGATCACCCAGGCCAGCTATCGGGATTACTGACTTTTCAGGAGAGGCGCAGATTCCTCCATAAATGGGCCCACGGCAGCATTCTCCACGACATCCAAGCCAGAGGCTCCGGAAGGGGGTCTCAGGCGATGACTTCCTAATGGGCCATTTGCTTTAGCTTGCCAGAGTCTGCGATTGAAATCTCAGCACTGGCTGAGTAAAAGCAAAGCAAACATTCAGTTTGTCTTGCTTTTGCTTTTCAAGCTTGATGAAAAAATGTGTGCTCCTCATGCCGTTGAAGAAAAAACCAAAACCAACCCCTCAATTCTACCCTTTAGGGGCTGCATTTCATGTACCTTGTTCAGTTCTAATATATTTCTGTCAGTTACCATTCTATCCCCTTTAAAAAGGTTTTCCCTGGGAAGTTGCAGGGAATGGTCAGCCTCCCTCTGTCAGCTCTGTGCTTACGGCCAGGAAGAGGCTGAGCAGTTTGGTAGATTGATTACAATAATCATCCCATTTATCCACTTCTCCCTCCATCCACACCCTTTGCCATGTGACCTTGAGGCGTCCTCCTCTTCTGACTTTGGGCTCAGCCACGTGACTTGCTTTAGCCAATGGAACGTCAGCAGACACGATGCAAGCCCAGGACTGAAAAGTCCTGTTGTGACTGGGCTTTCTTGCTCTTGCCCTCGGCCGTCACCAAGGGAAGGCCATGCCTGGGCTAGCCAGGTGGAGGGTGAGGGGCACGTGGAGCAGAACCAAGCGAACCGAGTCGTCCCAGCTGAGGCCAGCCTAGATCAGCCGACAGCCAGCCGAGCCCCCGACGTGAGAGCAAACGCAGCCAAGACCCGTGGAGCCGCCTGACCAGCCACCCTCCACTCACTCCATGTGCAAGCAACAAGTGCTCGGTTGGGTGCCACTGAGCAAATGTCACTATTTTGTCATGCAGATTTATTGTGACAAAGAGAACAGTGGGAGAGAAGGGGGTAGAAGGTGCCTTCCCTCTGCCCTCTCTGGCTGTGTCTCCTTTGCTGGACGCCAGGATGGAGGGCCATGTGACGCCACCTGTCCCCCCCATCCACCCTTGCAGGGGATCAGAAAGTGTGACTCTGGTTCTCTAGGGCCGTGCTTAAGTACTTGTAATTAACAGCCAGGCTGACTCAGAAGCCCCGGCCCAGCCTGCCCACCCCTCTTGGAGCAGAGTTTGCGGGCGTTGAGTAATCGTGTTGTTTATTACCCTAAATGGAACATTAATCAAGCAGCCTGAGGGTGCCCAGGCTGTCCCCACGGGCCATGCTCTCTGCGCGTGTCTGGCGGGAAGTGGACACTCAGGGGCCTGCTCGGGGGCTGTGGGGGCTCCGGCTCTAGCTTCCCAGGTGTCCGCCCCACCCCCATGCCTCTCCGCCCTTCTCGCGGTGGGGGCTCCATTTGACAGACGTGGAAACTGAGGCCCAGAGAGCTCAGATCGCTTGCTCAAGGTCACCCAGCGAGGAAGGCGGAGGGGCAGGGTTGGAAGCCAGGTGCACGTGTGTCCTCTGGGTCGCCGGCTGGCCCTGCGGGCTGCAGGCAGGTTTCTCCGAGCTGGGCCCAGCCCTGGGAAGAGAGAGGACAAAGCTGGCACGTGACTGGCGCGCAGAGACGATTTGTCTAAAGCGGCAGAAAGACTCTGGAGCTCGGGCTCCGTGACTCTCCATGCAGTTGCCGTGACCCTGCGCGAGGCTGGGGGAGGGGCGGCGTTGACAGGCGCAGCTCCGAGCGGTGCCGGTGACTCTGCGCCTCACTCCTGTGCGTGGGGCGGGGGCGCCTCTCCTCCCTCCACCTCGTGACAAGGTGGCTATTTTTAAACCCCTCTTTTTATAGCTAAAACGTGTTCATGTCAAAGTCACCACATAAGGAACACGTCAGGCATCTCAGGAAGTGACGTTCAGGCAGACGGAACTGGGTAGAAACCTTTGGGGGTGAGGGTTGCTGGGGCAGCCAGGCAAGCAGCCTGGGCCGGGGCTCAGGTGAGGCACCCCACTCTTGCTCACTGCTCCTCTGTCCCTGGGAGCTGTCGTGTTGGGAGTTTCCCAGGGACAGGGACGGCGGGTCCAGCCAGAAGTGACCGTCCACTCGGTCTCCCAACCTGAGTCCCAGGTGCTTTTCTTCACCTCTGCTGAGCAGCAAGAGCCCACCCCGCTGTTCCCCCAGGCCCATGGTTACTGACGCCCTGGCAGGACAGCTCCTCGCTGCGATCGGTCACCCACACCATGGCCACAGTGCTCCTCAAAGACCAAGTCCAGCCATGGCTCTGCCCCGCTCCAAACCCAGTAGGACCAGGGACTAGACCAGGATGACAAGCTAGATGATGATGGAACAGATTGTCCTTGTTGCAGCTTACCTGGGGGCCTTCAAACTCGAGTCCCGGAGAGGAGTTCCTGGAGGCCACAGCAGGGCAGGGTCCCCACTCACTCTTTTTCTCTCCTCTTCCACAAATCTTTCCTGGAAGATTTCCTTAGGAGGAAATGTTTTGCAACTAAACAACAAAAAAATTTTTGTTTGAAAACTCTAAGTTCTGCAGTTAGACTGCCTATGTTCATTACCCTGCTCAGCTTCCAAGCTGTGTGGCTTTGGGTGAATTACTTAACATCTCTGAACATCATTTCCCTAATCTGTAAAATGGGAATAATAATCGTACCTACTTCACGGTTGTTTTGAAGACTGTGGCAGAGCGTATTCTTCAAAGATGGTCAACATCTCTCATGCCGCACGCCCTTGTAGATCTTGGCATTCCCTCGGCAAGAGGTCGAGTCTACGTCTCCTCTCCTTGAACGTGGGTGGGCATTTGCGATCGCCTTGCTCAGCAGGGTGTGGTGGAGGCGATGGGATGGCTTCGGAGGCTGGGTCATGAATGCCACTTGTGCCTGGCTCTCTTAGGATGCGCATTCGTGGACCGTGGCCACCATGTTCTGACAGAGCCCACGCGGCCCACGCAAAGGCATGGAGACACCCCTGCCCCGCACCCCCCAGGGAACGGCCCCGGCCAGGCTCCCAGCCAGCAGCGAGGACCGGCTGTCCGGCTGTCCTGGCAGCGGACCCTCCGCCCCACGGTGAGCGGCCCCGGCTGACGTGGGGGTTGAGGTGGGCTGAGCCTGCCCAGCCCTGCGCACCTGAAATTGCAGCGGCGGAGCTTTAAGGCACTGCATGTCGGGTGGTCTGCAGCGTAGCGGTGGATCACTGCACAAAGAACAGGCGAGGCCACGGCCATAAAGGCCTTAGCGCCAGGACCCGCTGCACTGGGAGCATTTTGACACCGGAGAAATTGAGCACAGAGACAGCGTTGGGTTGGCCGAAGGTCACACAGCTACTGGGCATGTTTTCTGTCCACTTCTTTGGCTTTCTCTCTGCAGGGAGGTGGTGAGGATGTGACTTTGGGGTTCTGAACCCATCCCTAGCCCCTCTCCCCAAAGACTTGCACCCATTGCTCAGAGGAGGGTCTAGCAGCCAGGCCTGGGTGCCTCCAGACGGGCTTGTTTCGAGCCCGCTCCTCCCCTCCCCTGCCCTCGTGGGGCTGAGCGGCCCAGCTGGGCGTTGGCAAGGGAAAGGCCGCGGAGGTGGGCAGGGGGCGTCTCCTGGCACCAGCCGCTGCTTCCTGCCTGCCTGCAGCCCGTCCCCCCGAGCGAGAGCGGCTGCGACAGAGGATCTGGGTCACTCTTTCCTCTCGGCTTTAATAATACTGTTAATTAAGCGGCCAAGAGAAGAACACGGCTGGCGCCAATGAGGGGACAATGGTCTGAAAAGGGCACAGGGAGATGCATCAGCAGCTTCCCATGCAGGGCTTTCAAAAGAGCAGCTGTGGGGAGCAGGCGGGCGGGGCGCAGAAGGGCCGTCGCCAGGGCCGGTCGCAGCGTGGTGGGCAGGGAAGCGGGGGGGGGGGGAGCCCTTGCCAGCTGCCCAGCTGTGCTCCTCCCTGGCACCCCTGCCTGCCCAGCTGCACGGGGCTCTCTGGAGCGCTGGACAGGCTGGAGGAAACGGGCAGGCAGAGGGCACCAGCTGGTCCACACAGACTCCCCGTGAGAACTCACTCCGCCTCTGTTTCCTCCACTACGAAATAGAGGGTGTGAACTAGATTCCAGTTCTTCTTATAAGCCCATGCCCATTGACGGTGGCTGCCTGGAACATTGATTTGGGAATTCACAAGCCAAATCAATGCTCCATGGAAAAGCATGCTGGGATCGATTAGTGATGTCTGCCACGAGTATGGGATTGGCCAGTTGGGGCAGGCGTGCTGCCCATGAACTGGATCTCCAAAGGTCTATTCATTCATCCAGTGAGTAGTTAGAAAACACCTACTAGTTATAGATCTTCCTCTCTTTCTGGGCTAGTTTCCTTATCCAAAAAATGGGGCCCAGGGAGAGGTCCCTTAGTATTCATGGGGGATTGGCTCCGGGACCCCCCATGGATACTAAAATCCTTTATATAAAATGACGTAGTATTTGCATATAACCTACACATATCCTCCCGTGTACTTTAAACCATCTCTAGTTTACTTATGATACCTATACAAGGCAAAAGCTGTGTAGATAGTGGTTAAACTCTGTTGTTCAGAGAATAATGACAAGGAAAAAAAGTCATGTTCAGTACAGACGTAACCATCCATTTCATTTTTGCCGAATATTTTCAATCTGTGGTTTGTTGAATCCGTGGATGCAGAATCCACATATACGGAGGGCCAACTATGCTTTGTTTTCCTCGGGGCTGTGACTTTGGAGGTAAAGGAAGAAGGAAGAGGGAAGGACCAAGAGAGAGGAGATATGAGGAGTGATAAGAAGAAAGCCTTGGTATTTGCAAATCACCGTAAATCAGAGGTTGGCAAACCACAACCCGTGGGCTACTAAATAAAGTTGTATTGGAATATGGCCACACCCGTTTGTTTATACGTTGTCTGTGGTGCAGAACTGAGGGCTACCAGGGACAGAGATTGTGGCCGGCAAAACCCAAAGTGTTTACTACCTAGCGCTTTCCAGAGAACCGCTGCCAACCTCTGCTGCGTACTTTTCAAGGCGTTTTCCCAGTCTTCCTGTCACTTGCTTTTCATGCCAACCCTCTGAGTTTGGCAGGGCAGATGATATGGAGCCTCGTTTTTCAGAAGAGGAAACTGCAGCCTGGCCACGGGAGGCAAGGCCTTGAACTTGAGCATCCTATTTCTTCCCCTGGGCAGCATTCTCCCCACCCCCCTTTTTTAAAGACAGAATCTCGCTCTGTTGCCCCAGGTTGAGTGCAATGGTGTGATTATAGCTCACTGCAACTTCAAACTCCTGGGCTCAAGTGATCCTCCTGCCTCAGCCTCCCGAGTAGCTGGGACTACAGGCAGCTAATTTTTTCTAATTTTGGAGAGATGAGGACCAGCTCAGGCTGGTCTCCAACTCCTGACCTCAAGAGATCCTCCCGCCTTGGCCTCCCAGAGTGCTAGGATTATAGGTGTGAGCCACCGCACCTGGCCCCTGGGCTTCCTTCTCTAACCTGCCTTCCATCTAACCCCAAAAGCTGCCAAGCTTTTTGACTCTGCCTCTGAAATCCCTTATATCAACCTCAGCCCCAGCAACACTCACCAGAATGATTCTAACAGCCTCCAGAATTTCTCCCTTTGCATTATCCCACAGTGGCTGGAGAGGTTTTTCTTAAACCCAGACCTGATCGGGCCTCTCCCTTGCTCAAAGCCCTCCCATGGCTCCCCAGTGCCCCAGCCCAAAGCCTGAGCTCCTTCGCATTATCTGTAAGGCCGCTGCCGCACGCGGAGCCTCCCCGCTGCTCCGCCTGCTCTGTGCCGTGTCACTCCTTCGTTCCTTCTGCCAGGAACTCCCATCCAGCCCCCAACCCTCCCCCCTACAATTCCTCCTTGTTCAGTCCTCTTCAACCTTTAGGGTTCAGCTCAGTCCACAGGCAAACCCAAGGAAGGCTTCTCTGTTCCCTGAATTGTCAGACCGATCAGCTCCCATCACCCCGGCTCCCCGGGCCTCATGCCCTGAATTTAGCCTCACAATCCTTTTTGAAGCATCTGTAATGGGCAGAAAGAGGGTTGGCAATAAAGCTAAAATGTTTTCAGGGGCAGGGGGATGAAGGAAGGAAAGAACTAACTTTACCACACACCTTCTACGTGCTACTGTCTATGTTGCTAAAAACGACCATTTCTATAGCATTTATTATGTGCCAGGCACTAAAAAGTTCAAAACTGGCTTCAGGTATGGCTGGATCCAGGCGCCCAAACAATGTTGGCGGGACTTGGTTTTTCCTGGCCCCATTTTCCTCTCCCAGGCAAGCTCTACCAACAGGACTCTGGGCAACTCCAGAACTGTATTCTCCTCACACCCACAAACACACACACACACATGCACACTCACTCTTTTGCTCATTCATGAGCATTTATTGAGTGCCTATTGTGTGCCGGGACACAGTGGTGAATGAAAGCAGGTCCTAGTCCTCCCCACTCCCCAACAGGGAGCTCACGGAGTTCGTGGAGTAAGCACACAGTGCTTCAAAAAAGACAGGCATGTGGAGAGGCGAGAGTGTGTACCAGGGAGGGCTTCCCTGAGGAAGTGGCAGTTGAGATCTGAAGTAGGGAAAGAGCATGGGGACAAGCATTTTCGGCGGTGGTGGGAACAGCATGTGCACAGGGCCCGGGG
>VBSM01003230.1:2000804-2051887 GCA_008086735.1 Cheirogaleus medius | reverse complement strand
AAAGGGGAAGGGATAGATGATTTCGGGGGGCTGAGAGTGAACGCCGACCCTCCTCCAGCCTGCTCCCGGCGAATCGTTCCTTCACATGAGCCATGGCCGTTCTCTCCACTTGCTGTCACACGGAAAGGACCGTGTCTCCTGTCACTGCCTGGAACGCCATGGGCTGGTGGTGTTCCTGGGGCTTCAAGGAGGGACCCTCAGCCCCTTCTCTACCCAGACCCCCCGGCCAGCCTGGCTGCACCCCACCGACTGCTAAGCAGCACCCTCCTGGGCGGTGCACAGGGACGTGGGGTCCCATCCCAGAGACTCTCCGGGGGAGAGTGTCCCTCCTGAAATCCTCATGTGGAGCCTCTGTCTACACCGAGAGACAGTCTCGGCTTGGTGCCGATGTGTCGTAGACGCCGCTCTAGCCCCGGTTGACCCCCTTTGCAGCAAAGAGCGAGAAGGCAGGCCTGGGGCTCAGAGCACCAGGAAGGCGGCAGCACCGTTGTCTGGGATTTAGTGACCTCTTTTTGTTTTTATCATATTTATTTTTATTCCCTTTTCAGAGCTTGTTATACTGCGTTTTCCACTTTTCCGAAATGATGATGCATAGTTTTCTTGCCAAATACATTTACGGAAGAGAACCAAAGAAAACATAATGCCCAGAAACTGTTTCCGCAGGTGCCAATGGATAGCACGGGACTTGGGAAGGTGAGGCTGGCGTTCGGGAACCGCTGTCCTGGGCGGGCCGGTGGGAGCCATCGCAGGTCTGTGAGCTGGGGAGGCACCACCCATGGCTGTCTCCCCGGAGGTGCTGGGCCCCCAGAATCAGGCCCAGGCCTATCTGGATTCCGGGAGGCCCCAGGCCCTGAACTTCCATGGTGATGGAGAAATATAGAGAGACAATAAGGCAGTGAACCGTGGCAGAGGGTTTATGAGGCGGCCATGCTCGAATGGGCGAAAGTTAGGGAAAATGTATTTATTACAACACTTTTCATGGGCAAGTTATCATTTTGTCAAACTTTATTAGAGGGACTAATTAATGGGTTGTAAAAAGTACTAGTGCGTGGCCAGAGAAAGAGCTGGTCCCGGGGACATTGGCAGCCCCAGGATTTATGACCCCTCGGTTCCCCATTTATTAATGTGGAGAAGGTAATATATGGGTTGGTGCAGAGCGGCCCTCCCTCCCAGAGGCTGCTGGGCCTGGGAGGGGGCGAAGGCAGGGGTCTTCCAGCCGCTGGCTTCTAGGGGGAGGGTAGAGAGGCAGGTGGAGAGAGGGGAAGGGGGCCTAGGATAGGAGGGAGACATCTGGCTGTGTGACCTTGGATGACATTTTCCACTCTGAACCTCAGTTTCCTCTTCTGTGCACCTCAGGGCAGATTTGAGGAGCCAAGACGGTCCTGCGTGGGAGCACACCTTGTAAACCATGCAGTGCTCGGCCCCCGAAGGAGGGTGTGGCTGTGTGGTAGAATGCTAGGCAGACATCAAGAATGACATTGAGCTTGAGCTCAGGAGTTCAAGACCAGTCTGAGCAAGAGCGAGACCCCGTCTCTACTAAAAATAGAAAAAATTAGCTGGGGACAGTGGCACATACCTGTAGTCCCAACTATTCAGGAAGATCGCGGATCGCTTGAGCCCAGGAGTTTGAGGTTGCAGTGAGCTATGATGACACCACTGCACTCTAGCCTGGGTGACAGAGTGAGATCCTGTCCCCCCCCCCCAAAAAAAAGGAATGACATTGAGGAGCCCACTCTATAGCAAGAACTGGGCAAATGTTTCTCTTGTTTCATTCCCCTAATCCACGCTTTTGGCCTAGATCCTGGACCCCTTCTCTGTCTACACCGAGACAGTGTAGTGACTAAGTGACTAAGCAGTCAGCTCAGGTACCTCCTCCTCCAGGCAGTCCTCCTGACTGCCCCCATGTGCTCCGTTCATTTCCCCCACAGCCCCAGGCAATCTTTACCTATTTAGTGGTTGGTTCACTTCTCTGTGTATTGTCTGTCTCCTCCGCATGAAAGTAGAGCAGGGACACCCATCTTGTGCCCAGCTCTGTCCCCAGTGCCTGGCACAGCGCCTGGCTGTCTGCTGAGTGGATGGGGGAGGACTTGTGGGCATAAAGACTGGGAGACGGGACCAGGAGAGGTGCATGCAAGAAGTGAAAGAAAGTCACTCATTGGGTAGCAACTACAGTAGGCTCAATAAATGCAGGTCATACGTGGGAGGCTCTTCCAGACCCTCTTTGGGCAGCAGAGCGGCCGACTGGGACTCAGTCTCCTGGCACGAGCCCCTTTGTCCAGGCCATGAGTTAGTAACGGGGCTGGCCGGGCCAGGCTCCCAACCGCCTGTCCTCAGCGGCAGTGGCAGCCAGGAGCTCTGGGTGAGAACCCGTGTCTCTCCAAGGCCCCCTCGGCTGCACACACGGAACAAGCAGAGCACGTGTGGGCGTGGGGAAGGCGTTCCCAGGCTGCAGACACCCCCAGCAGAAAGCGACCAAGCTTAGGAAGCAAGGAGGACTGGAATGCCCCACAGACGTGTGTTCAAAGCCTGGCTCCTCCACTCCCCAGCTGGGAGACCCGGGCGCGTCATTCGGCACTGAGCCTTGATTTTCCCATCTGTACAGTGGGGATGCTAAGGGCACACACTCCGCCGGGCTGGCGTGGGGATTCGAGAGGACGTCTGGGAAGCTCCTGGCACCAGCAGGCCCTCAGGGACGGGGACAGCCTCACTGTGTTCCGTCTCAGTCTTGGCCAGGCCGCGGGCGGGAGGCCGGCACCTCTGTGACTCGGGTCAGCTTTCGCCTGCGCAGAGCCTCGTGACTTCTGTGAGGACAGCTGGGCCCTGGCTGGGAAGCAAGTTCTCCTTTTGGTCTCTTGACCGGTGTGGTATGAGGTCGGCGACTGTGAACCTGGCAGGGCGTGCTCCCTCTGCGGGGTCGGGGGAGGACGGGAGAGGAAGGTGGCTTTGAGCTGCAAGGAGGGAGTGACCCACGGTCTGCACCTCTGCTTGTAGCATTTGTTCCCAGCAGGGCACCAATGCACAGAAGTTGTCACCCTCACTCTCCCAGGTGGGGGCCCGCACTGCTTAGGCGCCCAGGGCTGCCAGGAGGGGCAGCTAATCTCTTCTCCTGCCCCGTGCGGCTTCCTTCCGCCCTGCCATGCCGGGCACGATGATCCCATTTTCCAGCTAAGGACACTGAAGCTCAGAGGTTTGAGGCATGTGACTCCCGAGGACTGCGTGGTACGGGCTGCTGGCCATCCGTGAGGGCATAAGACACAGTCCCCAGCTGCAAGGACCTTCTAGTTCAATGGGGGAGACAGACCAGAGCATCAGACCAAGGTCAGAGACAGACTCAGGGCCAGAGGAGCTTCCTGGAGGAGGGGACATTTTAGCTGGGTATTGCACACGAATTTGCCAGGCACAGAAAGAGGGACCAGCATGTGCAAAAGCGCAGAGGATGAAAAGTGACCGCTGAGCGGTGTTCTGGGGCTGGACTAAGGAGGAAACCTGGGCCGTGGGGGGAGGCGAGTCAGGCAAGATCAGCAGGCGTGAGGCCGTGAGAAGCCCGGGGGGGTTGGCCGAGAGGAGACATCGGATGGGAGAGGCTGCCTGTCGCAGCCGCACATGGATTCCTTCCAGAATGAGTGCGCCGGCCTTCGCGGTGTGCGACGGCTCCAACTCTTCCTCACCTCCGGGGCGAACCTTCTGGCGCGGCGAGAAGACCTGGCAGCAGCTCACGTGCCTGAGCCGAGGGCACAGAGGAGGAAGGACAGGGGTCCCCGTGGGTCTCAAGTCAGGGTTATTGGCAGATGGCTGGAGCCCTTCCCCCGGAGGCCTCTACGTTTTGATCGCACACTGCTTTGAGCTTCGCGCTCCACGTACTGGGCGGGTTTGGTCAGTAGTAGGAATCACCTGGCGTGACAAGCTGGGGAGAGGGGCCGTGCGGTGCCAGAGTGACCCAGGGAAAGGCGGGGCATTTTCTGGAACGAGCGAGCTCTCTTTGGGGTGTCTAAGAGAACCAGGGCAGGGCACGCGCCACGCGCACCGTGCGGTGGCCGTGGATTCTTTGTGACACCGAGCTGTGGTTCTGGCCACGATCCCTGACTTGTTTAGCATGATTTTGAGTGATTTCAGCCATTCGAGAGGGCGGCCAAGGATCCTGGGGTTTGAGAGCCTGCCAGGAACACTGAAAGGCGTCGAGCAGCGGCCGTAGAAAGGGGCCGCGGGGTTGGCTATGTGGGGAAAGGGCCGGTGTCCAGGGGGTGGATGCCAGACAAGGACACACCTGCTCCCAGCACCTCAGTGCGGCACGGCGGAGAGGGGAGGCTCCGATTTTGCTCAAAACTTTGTCTGAGCTTCCTGTTGTCTTTCGAATCAAACCCGACCTTCTCAGCCACCTGCCCGGCTCTGGGGCACCCGCCCTGCACACTTCCCCCTGTCCCGCCTCCTCCCCGCCCTCGCCTGCCTTCTCCACCCTTTCTCATAAACTAGGGGTCCCTGTCTATTTGGTTTTACGCCCAACCCTGGGGGCCTAGCCCAGTACCTGGAGCACAGCAGGTGCTCATCAGATGCGTGTTGATTGAACAAGTGACCTTTTTGCAGGTCCTGGTGAGCACGTTTCATTGAACGGTCAGAGGTGCCCTGCGGGAAGGCCGAGACAGGCCACGCTCTGCCAGGGTAGACAGCTGGGAGGAGCATTCGGAGGGTGTCTGTTGGTCTCTTCCGACTGTGCCCCCCCCCGGCTCATGGGATGTGTTTGAGCCTCCAGTGGGGTGAGGCTTGGATCTTTTGCTCTGAATTCAGAACCTGGGGTCCCTGTCTTCATCTATTTGTTCAGAAATGTGGACGACCACATCCTCATTCTCCCCTTACCCTGAGCCCTCCGAACGCCACCCAGGGGGACCCAGTGACCGGGCTGGACAAGCCTCTTTCCGGATCTTTGCAGCGTCGACGGTGACAGGGTGAAGGTGCCCAGCGCCGACGCGGCACACCGCCATCTAGTCCAGCTGCCCCGGCTCCTGGCTCTCCCTCCCCATCTCTTTCCTTCCTTCTAGAGAAATCTAGGAATCCCTGGCATTTCACTCTGGGCCTCTGAGATCCTGGCTACGGCCAGGTGTGGGGTGCAGGGCGAGCCTCCAGGCTTGGAGCCAAGGAGGAGGGACCGTGCGTGTCAGCAGGCTTCGCGGACACTTGCGAGCCAGGCATGGGGGCAGGGGGAGTGGGTAGGGCTCCTGCCCCGGGATAGAGCACCCTGGAGTGTCAGACACACCCAAGGACACCTGAGTGTCAGAGGAGCTGGCCGGAGGGGCTCAGGTGGGCAGTCCAAGAAAAGGAAGGTAAGAAAGACATCAGCGAGGGCCTGCTTGGGGGCCAATCTTACAAGATAAACCATCATTTTCCAGATGGGAAAAGGAATTCCAGGTGGAAGACACAGCCCGGCAAAGACACGGAGGTGGAAACCCACCTGGTCCCTCCAAGAGACTCCCGAGAAGTCCAGGGCTGGTGGTGGAGCCGGCTCTGTGTAAGGCCCGTGGTTAGCAGCGAGTGCTGCCCACAGGGGCCAGGAAGCTTAGCCCTGGGGCAGGTGCCAGTGGCAGGGGGCACATTTAATCCACTTAGGAGAACAAACTGGGCCCTGGTATTCTGGGGCCTCTACTATTTGCATGCAAATGGAGGCCACTAATTGCAGCAGGAATTTGAGCCCCGTGAAAGCGCCTTTCCCGCCAGTTTGGAAGCTCTGTTGGCAGCACGCGCCTGGGCGTCTTCCAGAGGATGCCCTGCTGTCTTTAAAGAGCCGATTTGCTCAAGCAGCCGCTCAACAAACATTTACCTGGGTGTTCCTCCGGCCACGCCCTGTGCCAGGCCCTGCGTCACCTCTGCCCCTGGGCGGGGTGGGGTGGCTAGATTCCCAGCGGGGGATGCGGAGGCGCAGGGACAGGGATACAAGGGCAGGTGGCTTATTTGGGAGACGATTCCGGAGTCACCTGCATGGGCGTGGGGCACTGGGACAGGGACGGAGCGGCAGCTCGCACGGGGTGTGTGAGCCACGCCAGTTACCAGGGAGGGCGCCTGGAGCTCCAGCCCGCGTGGCCCTGGGAGAGACCACGCAGGATACGCCCCTCGGAGTCGCCCTTCCGTGGGGTATTGACACGCCAGCGTCCCAGCCATGGGCGCCGGCACTGCCATCGTGCCCCTGTGGGCTGGCGCTGGACTTCCTGGAGAGCGCAGAGACGGGGCAGAGGAGACAGCTGGGTGCTGTGCTAGCGTCCTGTGGCTGCCGTGACAAATCGCCACCATCTTGGCGGCTCACGACAGCACACACCGATCATCTTACAGGTCTGGAGGTCAGGAGTCCTAAGATCTAGGTGTCAGCTGGGCGATGTTCCTTCTGGAGGCTCTAGGCGGAGGACGATCCGTTCCCTTGCCGTTTCTAGTTTTTAGAGGCTGCCTGCATTCCTTAGCTCGTGGCGCCTTCCTCCCTCTTCAAAATGGGCGTTGTGGAATCTTCCGGTCTCTCTGTTTCCGTCATCCCATCACCCCCCCTGACTCCGATCCTCCCACCTCCTTCCTAAAGCCCCTCGTGATGACATTGGCTCACCTGGATAGTCCCAGATAATCCTCCCATCCCAAGGTCCTTAACTTAATGACACCTGCAAAGTCCCCATTGCCAGGGAAGGTAACGCAGTCGCAGGCTCTGGGGATCAGGACGTGGGTGTCTCCGGGAGGCCACTGTCCCTGAGGGCAAGGACACTGAGGCTGGATCTGAAGGACGAAAGGGGTTTCCCTGTGCAAGAGAAGCGGGGGGCAGAGGACGCGCCACCTCCGTGCAGACCGTGTGGCCTGGCTGGAGTGTGCGCAAGCCCGACAAGCGGCCGGTGTGAACGGAGCAGGGTGAGCGGGTGCGGGGAGGGGCAGGGACACCGTGAGCGATGACGCGAGACCACGTACCCCGGGAATGTGCAGGCTACGGAGGGATCTCAGGGTTTATTCTGAGTGAGAGGGAAACCGTCAGAGAATTCCAGGCGTGGGAGTAATCGGATCTGCATTCTGGGGTACTCGCTCTGCATTCTGGGGTGCTCGCTCTGCATTCTGGGGTGCTCGCTCTGCATTCTGGGGTACTCGCTCTGCATTCTGGGGTGCTCGCTCTGCCCGCCGGCTGGAGAACGAAGGGGCCAGTGGGGTCAGTCGCAGGCAGGGGAGCAGGGGAAGGGCTGTGTTCTGAGCCCGGCATGAGGCGTGCTTGGGGCAGAGGAGGGGGCTGAGGACGAAGAAATTGGCAGGGCTTGAGCACCAGTGAGGGTAGAAACAATGAGATCGAGGATGGTTGGCACCCACAGAGGAATTAAAGCAGCCCCCTCCCTTCTATGGGAGGCAATTTGGTGGCACGGACCCCAGTCTTGGATTTTGTTTGATTTATTTATTTTTTCACTGCGTTTGTCATACCCAATACCTGTCATGGATTTTAGGCAACGTGGCCGATCACTGTGTATGAAAACATCCTTGGAAGATGGGAAGGACCCCAACTCTGTCCTGTGAGGCATCCCCAGAGCCTGTGGCCACAGCGCACAGCGGGCAGGGGTGAAGCAGGCGAGCAGTCTTGGAGGTGGGGCTGGGGCTGCAAAAGCCGATTCATCTCCCCTCCTTTTCCCTCTTTTCCTCTCCCCTCCCTCCCTCCCTCCCTTCCTCCCTTCCTTCCTTCTTTCCTTCCTCCCTTCCTCCCTCCCTTCCTTCCTTCCTCCCTTCCTTCCTTCCTTCCTTCCTCCCTTCCTTCCTTCCTTCCTCCCTTCCTTCCTTCCTTCCTTCCTCTCTTTTTTTTCAACTCAAATATCTCTTATTTTAAAACTGAAAGAAGGAAGCAGCATAAACTCATCACTCTAGGAAACTTCGAGCTGCCTTAGTGTATTAAGTAAAAAGCCGCAGTCTCGTTCCACTCTGTTCCTCCAAAGGCGTCCACTGCTCATGGTTCCTTGTACGCCTTTCCCGGCATTTTTATGGTGGTTTGCTTTCTCACGGGTTTTGTGATTTAGGATTGCAAGCTCATCTTTGGCACGGCCACCTCCGTGGGAATCCTGAATGCTGTGGTTGAGGGTGTGTTTGCTTTAGCATTTGCTTCTGCCTGGTTTGCGATGATAGTATCATCCCTGGTCTGGGGTTTATGTTTTTCTTCATTTGGGGGTTCCCTTTTGTGCAGGTAGTACAAATATGAATATCAAGTTGGTGTGATTGCAGGTCCATGGTTATATAGTTTTAGGAGAATTTTTTCCCCTTATCCTGAGCCCAAGCCAAGACAGACAAAATTCCTCATTGCTGTCTTTTGCCTGCACACATTTCCCCCGCCCCCGGCCCCTACTTTATTCTTCCTTTGAGAATATTACACTCTGGTGATCTTGGTTTTAGGTGGAGGTCTCAGTTCCAATACTCCACCTGTGGAGAGCTCCAGGCTTCGCCTTCTGTCCCCCATGGCTATTAAAACTCTATTCCCTTGATTCCCGGCAAACTCCTCCATGCCCTACACCTCCACTTCTCCCCCATCTCGAAGAAATGAAAGTCAGTCATTCTGCCCGTGTCTGGGAGGCAGCATAACTTAATGGTTCCACTTCCTGGATTTGAATCCCGGCCTTGCCACTCACTAACGATGTGACCCTGGGCACTCATTACTGACCTTCTCTGTGCCTCAGTTTCCTCGCCTATAAACTGGGGATGCTAACAGTTCCTACAGCATAGGATTCCTATAAGGGACAAATGAGGCAATGAATGTGACTGCCTAAAATAGTGTGTATTGACCCCTTAACAAACGTTGGTGATGGTAACAATACAATGTCCTCTTATGTTTACACAAATGGGGGCATAGGAGCCTCACTGTTCTGCACCCGGCCTTTTCTGCAGATTGTTCTGTATCGTCCCAAACAGCTCAATGTCATTCTCTCGCTCCTTTTTTCTTTTTGGTAGAGATGGGGTCTTGCTAGGTTGCCCAAGTCGGTCTTGAACTCCTGCCCTCAAGCAATTCTCCCACCTTGGCCACCCAAAGTGTTGGGATTACAGGTGTGAGCCATCGCACATAGCTGACGGCATTCTTTTTAACGGCTGCATAATACTCCCCTGCGTGGAGCATGCACCACGTTTCATTTGGCCGGTGTCCTGGCGGCAGCATTTCAGATGTCTCCGATTTTTCCCTTTGACCAGCAACTCAATGGCCAGCATCCTTGTCCTTCCCAGTCACTCTTTCCTGTTTGTCCCCAGTTCAAGTCCACAGGGGGAGACCGTTGGGTAAAAATGACGCCTCTTTCAGAGCCCATTTCCCGTCATCCTCATCGCGGAATGAGGCCTGGGGGACGTGATGGCTGCGGGGAAATGCACCATGAGGGACCCCAAAGTGGTGTGCGTGAACACATCCCCCTTCCCCTGTCTTTTTTTTTTTTTCTAGAGTGAACGACATCTTGATTGGACAGTAATGAAGAGTGTTTTGGACAGCACGAGGCACTGACGGTCTCCCAGGTGCTTAATAGGTGTCAGGGCTGCCAAGGAGAAACATTTATTTCACGTCATAACAGGCTCTGTGGATGCCAAATTCGCCTTCAGCCATGACCCTGTAGCACCGAGGAATGGAAACAGGACGAGAGCTTTCACGCCGGCCGGAGGGGCCACGGAGCTGGAGTGTGGGCGGGGCGGGAGCGTTGGCTGGGGGCCAGACAAGCCTGGGTTCCAAGCCAGTCCCTGCCGCTTACCAGTCCCACCACCGAGGCCACGCCGTGGGCCTTCTCCGAGTCTGCGTCCTCACTTATGGAACATTGTAAGTGTTCTCTAGGGGGGTAAATGTGATACATCCCCTAAAATATGACAGGATTATACTGTTTATCTCACTGGGGTCTGGGAGGCCATTAAGAATGTGAACTCTGGGTTCTAACCTAGCCCCTCCCACTCATTAGCCAATGAGTCCGGGTCGGATTCTGAATGTTTTCCAGCCTCAGTTTCCTTGTCTGTAGGTAGGTATAATAACAATCCTATGAACTCGCCTTGTGGAATTGTGGTTACGGCAAATAGGAAAATGTATGGGAAGGACTTAGCCCGGTGTTTGGCACAGAGGGAATGCTCAAAAGGTCCGTGGCTTGTATTACTGGTATCAGACATTTGCTGGATGTTAGATGAGGTAACACATGCACAACTGGAAAATGAGGTAATGCATACGCAACTGGAAACACGGATGATGGATGCAGAGTCGTTAGGCGATGCCAGCTGCTGTAGCAGCCGCGGTTGTCACTGCCGCGGTTTAACACAGCTGAAGTCTGTTTCTCACTGATGTCACGGCCCACTGCCAGCATTCCCGGTTGGGCAGGCCTCCTCCACACAGTGACTCAGGCACCCAGGCCCCTTCTGCGTTGGCTGTGCCGTCTTTAACACATGGCGTGGAGTCTCCATTCGGTTGGCAGAAGGCGAAAGAGAGGGTGGGGAGACAAACCTGCTTGTTAACCACCTCAGTCCTGAAATGATGCACATCGCGTCCTCTGACCGTCTATTGGCCAGAGCTAGTCACGTGACACTACTGAGATGCAAAGGAGGCTGGGAAATGTAGTCCCTGCCTCTTCCGTGGCTTCCCAGAGCAGGAATCCCTGGTGGGTGGTCACCTCTACTCAGCTCAGTTTCAGAGGGTGCCCTGGAAGTGACACAGGAGTGGACCGGTCCTGCCCGCTCCAGTCGGTGGGCGCTGCGGTGTGCAGAGGTGCGTCTCCCTTCCTTGAACCGGGGCTGGTGTGACCGCTGGAAGCTGCCTCATCCCCTAGAACGGAAGCCATGGGAGCAGTGACTCCTGCCGGAGGCCCTGGACACAGAGCACCCCACCCTGCGGTCACAGTTAACCCCCTAAACAGCCCCTCCCGCGTGTCACACACAGACGAGGAAACTGAGGCACATCAGGACTCCATGCCTTGTCCAGGTTCTCCTGGCAAGGCAGGGGGAGACCCGCGACTCGAACTCAGGTCTCGAGGTGAATCCAGTCACCTTGGAGGCCAGGGTCACCCCAGGGGCTCCCCCATTTAGGGCTGGGGAAGGGGATCCTCCACCCGCCCCCGGCAAATTTCCGGACACCCAGTCCCGCTGGACAAGGCCCGGCTGCTGTGAGGCTGAATAACAAACCAGCGGGAGGACAGAGAAGAATAATTGTTCTTTCTGGAACCTCCAGTTTGTTCTTCGAACATATCAAACATGCCCCCGTAACCTCGCTGACTCTCTTCGTTGGCTCTGTAAATCCCGGTGGCCGTCGCGGGCACGGCTGTGCACATAGTGTCTGGCCCACGGCTGGCACTCCAAGGGCTCGGAGAATATTTGTTGAATAAAAGAAACAATGCCTCGCGGGAGAATTCATCTAAATGGCGGCCGCTTTTCCATTTGTGTGTGTGATCGTGGGCTGCGGAGGTGGAACAGAGCCCCTGCTAGGTACGAGGCCCTTCTCCGAGTCCACTCACAGCCCTGGGAGGCAGGTCCCACCGATAGCTCCAATTAGCGGACAGGGAAACTGAGGCATTCCCCTGAGGCTCCTCATTGGTCAGGCCAGCCCGATGCTTTGTCACTTGCCCTGTCTGCTGCCTGGCCCTGCTTCGGAGTCACAAGGGGCTGAAATGACCTCTGGGCATCTATAATCAAGCCTGCCTGGTGGCAGGGCAGACGGGTATTCTGTCTTGGCTGACGCTGGCCCAGCACCCACGACGTGCCAGGCACCAAGCTGAGCCCTTTCACGCATGCTCTGACCTTGGCAACAACCGGCTGGCTGATGGTACTAGCCCCTCATTTTCCAACGGGGAAACTGAGGCCCAGGAGGGTCACGTCCTTGCCAGAGGAAACTCAGCTGGGAGGAGGTTGAGGATGGATTTGAACCCAGAGCCCTACAGTTGTGGTAACCACCAGGCTCTGTCAGTGATGGGTGGCAGCTCCGTGTTTCCAGATCAAAGCGGGGTTTCACGTGAGCAGGAGGAGGGGTGGGCTGAGGGTCGGTGGGCATTGGCTGTCGTCATTTCCAGCTACTTGCTTCCTGGCTGTCTCTGCTCCTTTTTCATTTTTCTCCAGCTTGATCCTACCTCCTGGCCTTAACCTCTGCCCGGAATGCCCTTCACCCAGATCTGCCTGTGTCTGGCTCCTTCTTACCCATCAGCCTTCTGTGTAGCTGCCACCTCCTCCAGGAAGCCTTCCCTGGCCATACCTGCTCTCCGTCTTCTTCTCTGACCTGATCTCCAGATGAAATGATCTTTACTTGTTTACTGCTTGTCTCTCCAGCTAGACGTGAACTCCACGAGAAGTGTCTCTCTTGCTCCCTGTGGCCTCCAGCCTCGGGGACGCAGCTCAGCATACACTAGGCATCCTATAAATAGCTGTTGAGTGAGTGAGTGACTGAGGGTGAGGGCTTCTCCAGGGCAAGAGGCCAGCAGGCTGGAGGGGCAGGTGCACATCTGTGGGAACCGAGCCTCAGTTTACCTGTGTGCTCCAGAGCGGGAGCCCTTCCAGCTGTGGGGGCCGGGTGGGAGGATCCAGCCCCTCGGAGAGGAAGTCTGGGCTCCGTGCAACAGGGTCCCGGAGCAGCCAGTGGAGGTCTGGGACGGTGTGGCCTCTCTTTGACGTGGGGACACTGGGCACTGGTGGCCCCTGGGTCAGAGCCAGTTCTGGGGTTGTGGCCTGGGCACCCTGATGAGCTGTTGGCCTCTGTCGGGACTGGCTCCAGGGACCTGCCCGGGGGGACAGGAAGGACTTGGAGGTGAGGCAGCCGGACGGCAAGGGACAGATGGGACCCGCAGGTGGGGAAGACGGGCGTTCGTCGCGATGCGGACAGGCTGCCTTCTTCCCCAGGGCCGGGCGTCCCCATTTCCTCAGGAAAGCTCGTTGAAGGAATGAATGCGGGGTGATGCGACACAGACCCCAAAGCCCTTTTTTCTTTAGCAAACACGAGATGCTTGGCACAGTTCAGAGCGCTTTCCAAGCATTGATGCTTCTTATCCACAGCAGCCCATGAACTGGGGCCTGTCGTTGCCCCCGTTTTACAGAGGAGGAAACTGAGGCACAGAGCAGTGAAGCGAGTTCCCCGAGGTCACACGGCTGCACCTGGGATTCGAACCTGACCTTCTGGCTCCGGAGTCTGTGCCTTTAACCCTCTGCTGTTTGTTTTGGGCTAAAACACTCCGAGTCCAAGACTCAAAGGCAGTGGTTTGCGAACTTTTGAGAAGGAGCTGGAGTTTTCCACAGTGCAAGACGGAGATGGTGGGAGCCGCCCTGGCCGGAGGGAGGATCGAGGTCCCGGAGACCTCCACGCTTACTTCCACGCCCCCCACCCTCCCCCCACGGGTTCTGGCTCCAAGTCCTGCCTCATATCTGCTTTTCTGGAAGATCCTCACCTTCTTAAAAGCTGGAAACAGACAGATTGGACCTTTCCGTTGCTATTGTTGTTAAACTTTTCCTTGGGCCCCAGGACGCTTGCCAAGAATGCAGGTCTGGGTGCAAGGTCCCGAGTCAGGGGACCCTCCGGCTCTCTTCCCCTTGCGAGACCTCTGAGGCCCACTAGGGTCCCGCTGGGTAGGGACGTGCCCGGGGATCTCACAGGATTCTAGAATTCCAAGACATTCAGTTTCCCTAAGACAGCCTGACGTTCTAAAGATTTTCTTTCTTTTTATCGAGAGACAATTTATATACTGGCAAGTGCACAAAAATGACATATCACACCCATAAAACTACCACCCAGATCAAGACAGGAAACAGTTCTAGAATACCTGGCTTCTTACAGAAAAAGCATGTTCAGCCCCTGTTCTGAAGGAGTCCCGTCTTCTAGCACTTTCTGTGATATGGGGGGGGCGTCGGGGTCTGCGCTGTCAGATGGGGTGGCCGTGAGTCACGGTGTGGCCATGGAGGGCTTGAAACGTGGCTCCTTTGATCGAGGAACTGAATTTTAAATTTTATGTAATGTTAATTAATTTACATTGAAGAGATCTCACTGGCTCCGGTCCTAAAAGGCTCTAAGCTGAGTATGCTAAAGATGCCAACGTGTACACACGCAGAGAGGCTCGCGCATTCTTGGGAACATGTGTTCCCGGAGTTGTGTCCTGCACGGAGGACGGCCCCTCCTCCCTGCCCCATCTCAGGCCAGCAGCTTCGGGGTTAATGAAGAGGCAGCCTGGGACTTCTGGCATTTTCTTCAAAGATGTTGTTCGTATTGATAGATTTTTGGATGATGCTTTAGCATTAAAAAAAAGAGAGAGAGAGAGAGAGAGAGAGAAAAAAGGAAAAAAAAAATCAATGCTGGGCTGATTGTACCAGGAAGGGCAGTCGATTGCTGAAAAAGCTGCAGCCGCGTATTGGGAAATAGATTTTTCTGCCCTCCAGACATTAGCTTGAAATTCTTTGAAATGAGGGACCACAGTCTGTGTCAGAAATAAAAGATTAAGGAGGTTAATATGCTGGGCCTCCCCTCCTCCTTTTTAATTTCCACGTCCCGGATGCCCTTGGCCTCCTGGGGAGGACGCTCAGGGTCCTGCCACACTCCATCTGACGTCCCTTCCCCCTTTCTCTGGGGGCTCGTGGAGGGGCAGGAACAGACAGGAGGGAGAGAACCGCAGGCCTTTGTTCCTGGAGGGGGGCTTGGGGCCTTGGGATCCGGTGGCCTTCTCCCTGGGGGAGCCTTCCCAGGGGCTGGTGGCCAGGCTCTGGTCCCACTCCCTGCTCATCACTGACGTGTGGGGTGCCTGGGCTTCGAGCAGCTTCAGAGTAAGCCCGGAGGGGGTCCCTGGCTGAGGACACTGAGCTCCTCCACCCCCCAATTTCATGCATTACAGATTTGCGACATGATACGAAATTCGAATGTGTGGGAATTGGGCACGGGTGTTACAGAGAGGTGAGGATCTCATCCCTGGAGAACTAAACTAGATTATCAAGTCCCTGGGTAGACCGTGTTGTCTACACAGTTGTCAACAGTTTATTTCCAGAATTTGGTGCATGTCCGCTTAGTTAGCTCTTTTCCATCCTAGGTGAACATATACCTGGCTGGCTTTTAATCCAATAAATAGCTGATTGGGGTGAAAGATTTGCCACACCTGGCCTGCACTGTGTGATTTCCTTCTTGGTCTCAAAAATACCAGGTTTATAAGACGCGCCCTTCTAATCGTTGGGATCAACACGTTGGGTGACTTTTCTTCACTCATTTTGATAACACATTTATGAAACCGTGGGCAACATAGTATCCAACCACTCGAAGTCTCTGCAGAGCATCGGCAGCTGCAGAGACAGGGGCTCGAGGCAGGCGGGGTTAGGGATGTGGGGCCCTTGGGAGGATCCAGGCCCCCGCCAGCTGGGGCAGCCACGTGGGATGTGCTAGGCGAGACTCGCATGGGGAGGCCACTGGGCACTTCCTGGGGCAGGCCCCAGGATGGGATGGGCAGCTCCACCCTGGGATCCGGGTTCAGGAGGTGCGGAGTCCAGCCCCCCTTTATCCCCCAGCCTGCAACCTGCGGCCCCCGCACCTCTCCCGGGGTTGGGTGCTCCCCGTTTCCAGCCGCACATGGGGAAGGAGCAGGCCGTGGGTGCTGGCGCAGGCGGGAACCCTGGCTTCGGGCCGGCTCTGAGCACGCACTGGGAAGAAGGTTCACGCAGGGGAGTGTCCCTGCTTCGGGGGCGCCCCAGGGCAGCCGGAGAGCGAGTGGGTGTGAAGGATCAGAGAGGGCGAGGCAGGGGCGTCTTCCTGGCCGGGCCCCTCCGAGGGCCGGGCAAGCCACTGGGTGCTGCCCGCAGGGGCTCCGGCAGCACGCCCCGTGTCACTTGTTCCTCTGTTGGTGCCGTGCCCGGGTGACGTCCGTCTCCCTGCAGACGGGGGCTCCGTGAGGGCCAGGTCGATGTCTTATCACTGTCCACACCGCCCTGCCAGGCTCTGTCCTGTTCATTGCGGCGTTCCCAGGACCCGCTGAGGAGTAGGGACGGGCACTAGATGTTAGGTGGGTGATGAATGCACGGGGTCACTGTGAAGGTCAAAGGTCACGCTAGCACACACTGAGCACTTCCTGTGTGCCCGGTGCTGCTGTCAGCACGTCCCCGTCCTAACCTCCCCTCCCCCGGGAGAAAGTCAGTAGCACAAGGAGGGCGCTTAATAAATGCTTCCTGATGCCTATGAAGCTGAGCCCCACTGGGGGCCCTGGAGGGACCCCGGGGCTGCCCCCCAATTCCCCCAGGCCTGCTGTGTCCTGGGTGGAGCCCGGCGCGAGGCCGTCCTGAGCAAATGGGTTCAACGCTCCCTTGTCGTGCGTGAGTGAGAGCTGCCCCGTGCACGTTGCTCTTGGGAAGCCCGGATTTCTAGGGCCGCCTTTATCTGGGGCCAGCAGGCCCTGGAAGCTCTACCTGCCTGTCCCTTGGGCTGCGCATTCCCAGCCCCGAGCCCTTGCCCTCTGTCGTTCCAGCCGTGTGGATGCAATGGGACAGGCTGCAAGTGGCACTGGATTTTCTGGACCAGCAGGACGTGGAATTTTATGAGAGATCCTGAGCTGGAAGGTATGGGAGAGATGGATCCATTCGTTCATTGGTCCGTGCCCACTTGTTGCAGAGACTGGTCCTTCGCGAACTCCGTTCCCCTTCGCTCCTGGCGCACAAGTAGACTGCATTTCCCAGCCTCCTTTGCACTTGGGCGTGGCCATGCAACTGAATTCTGGCCAAGAGAAAGTGGGCAGACGTGACATAAGCCACATGCAGGCCTGGCCCAGAAACCAATCCCTGCTCCCATAATCCTCCACGTTCTCTCTTTCTCCACCTGCCAGTAGAAAGCAGGAGACTCTGACATCCAAGAGGAGGGAAGAGCCACAACATGGAAGGAGCCTGGGCCCTTGGATGGCTGCCCGCGGAGCGAAAACGTCATGTGATTTTTACAGGCAGAGAACACAATGATTATGTTAAGCCACTGAGAACTTGGGGCTTACCTGTTATAGCATCTAGTGTTATCCTAACTACTACAGCTCATTGAACACAGACTTATTAAGCATCTCTATGTGCCAGGCACCAGGTTAAGCTCTGAGACAGAGGAGTGAACAAGGGAGACAAGGCCCCTGCCCTTGGGGAGTTTCCATTCTAGTCGGAGAGACAGAGCATAAACAAATGTGATTATTTCATACAGCGGTAAGTGTGGTGAAGAAAAAGAAAGCAGCATAATGGTAGAAAGAGGGGTGGAGGTGGGAGAGGAGTTTTTTTTTTTGAGACAGATTCTCACTCTGTTGCCCAGGCTAGAGTGAGTGCCGTGGCGTCAGCCTAGCTCACAGCAACTTCAAGCTCCTGGGCTCAAGCAATCCTTCTGCCTCAGCCTCCCGAGTAGCTGGGACTACAGGCATGCGCCACCATGCCCGGCTAATTTTTTCTATATACTTTTAGTTGGCCAATTAATTACTTTCTATTTATAATAGAGACGGGGTCTCGCTCTTGCTCAGGCTGGTTTCGAATTCCTGACCTTGAGCTATCCACCCGCCTCGGCCTCCCAGAGTGCTAGGATTACAGGTGTGAGCCACCGCGTCCAGCCAAGAGAGGAGTTTTTTAAATCAGGTGGTTATGGAAGGTTTCCTAGTGAAGGGAACATAACATCTGTCCTGAGACTTGAGGGGTCGAAAAGAAGCTGGGGGTGCAGAGATCTGCAGGAAGATCACCCCAGACATGGAGAAGATCAAAGGCACTGAGGCAGAAACAGAGAGCACACCAGGTGTCTGGAGGGGAGATGGGTTTGGAGTGGAAGGAGGGAGTCAGATCTGGAGGATGATGGAGATCATAGAAAGGGATCGGATGCTAGCCAAAAGTATTTTAAGTGTTTTAGGACCCATGCATTGTGCTAAGCGTTGAAGATTAAATGATTAGCAAAAATAGATACTGTCTAATTCTCCTGGAGCTCAGATTCTAGGTGCCCGACTTCCCATCTGATACTTGAATCCTCTCTCTGCCAAGCTGCATTTACTTGTTTGCCTCCAGTGACAGGGAGCTCACCACCTAATGAGGCAGCCCATTGCATCTCCGTATGGTTCTGATAGCTCAAAATCCTTCCTTAAGGCCGGGCACGGTGGCTCACGCCTATAATCCTAGCACTCTGGGAGGCCGAGGCGGGTGGATAGCTCAAGGTCAGGAGTTCGAAACCAGCCTGACCAAGAGCGAGACCCCGTCTCTAAAAAAAAAAAAAAAAAAAAAAATCCTTCCTTAAGGGGACTTCCACTCAGCAGCTCTGCGATTAAATAAGTCCCCCCTCTGTCTTAGAGGAGCAGCGCAGCTCCAGTTTGCCGGTCATCAAGGATGTGAAGGAGAATGAGACAAAGCCCTCGCTGGCAAATAGCTCACGTTGTTTTAGGAGTGGTCTTTTAGGCAGGGTGATAAGTTCGTGGCTTTTGGATTTCAGAAGCTGATTTTACGTCACTATCCTCAAAAGTAGAAGGATCCAGGGCACGCAGTTTAGAGAAAAACAAACAGTGTGTAAGACTGTGGCCGCTCAAGGGTGGTTATTGGCTTCCCAGTGGAAAGGGGTGTTTCTGGGCTGGGGCAGAGGGAGGGTCTGGGAGACGAGACAGTTCCCACGGAGGGCACGGGAGCCTTACCTGGGATGTAGGAGCGGTAGACCCGCAGAGGAGAAAATTTTCTTTTGCAGGATGCAGGGTTGGCTAGAGTGAGAACGGCAGTGGCTAATGTCTCACAAACACCCTGCGCCGTGAGTCCGGGCATTTGTTCCCACACCTCCTGCTATGCTTGCTGCCAATCACCCAGAGTTTTTTCATGTCAGTCCAGGGTTTACTGGAGAGACTCTCTTTTCTGCTGGGTTTGCTAAGCCACAGGATGTAAATTTCAGGGGGCAGCATCTTGTCACCCCGAGGGGAAAGTCTGCCTGAGAGCAGAGTTAATGGAGAGGAAAATTGACTTAAAAGAGGCAGGCAGCTTCCTGCTGGCATTGTTGAGACCCTTGATCCAGCCATACCTGAAGCTGCAGCTTCAAGAAGTTTTCAAGTATTTGAGAAAACAAATTATTGTTCTTGTTTGTTTCTTAAGCCACAGTGAGTTGGGTTTCTGTCACTTGCAGCCAGGAGTCCTGATAATACCCTCTGGCAGTAGGGAGTGGAAGTGGAGAGTAACAGGTATTGAGCTTTCTCGTTCAAGGCTCCCCACAACCCAGTGAGCTGAGGAGCTCGCTCATTTTACAGACGCGATGGCTGAGACGCAGAGAAGGCATAGATCTAGGCACCCAGGGAACAGCAGTGGTGTGGACCAAGTCTGAACACGGTTCTGCTCTATGCTTCCGGTCATGGCTCCGGGAAGAGGTGGGAGCCGACGCTCCGTGCTCCGATGTGCTCCTCTCGCGGGTGGTGGGAGAAGGGGTGTGTCCAGAGTCCCGAGGAGCCCGCGAGCCGCTGCGCGCATCTGGCTGGCGAGCGGAGCAGATGGCCCGTCTGACTGCGCCGCGCCGTGCGCGTTTATGGCGTCGCAGGTTCTCCTCCCTGCTGCGTTTATGGGATGTCTTCGGGATTTCCTTTGTGATATACGAGAGAGGCTCGCAGGCTGGGCCCCTCCGTCGCAGGGCGATCTGGGAGTAAATCACCGCCAACCAGCAGGCAACTGTTTGCGCAGGGCCGGAGCCCCGTGCGTGCTTTGGGATAAATCTTCTCAGCAAGGTGCTTGGGCGCGCGACCCTGGGGACCAACAGCGTGAAAAGGTCAATTGCGAGGGGCGCGAGGGAACTTGTCCTTTGCTCCCACTCTGGAGCAGAGGACGGAGCGGGGGATGGTGGGAGGGTGTGCTGGTTTCCGAGGGCCACCATGGCGAGTGTCACAAATGGAGGGGCAGGAGACTGCAGACATGGATCCTTTCACAGTTCTGGAGGCTGGAAGTCAGACATCGAGGCATCCACGGGGCTATGCCTCTCTGGAGGCTCCAGTGCAGAATCGTTCCTTGCTTCGTCCTGTGCCTGATGGCCTTGGCCACCCTTGGCCACCCTTGGCCACCCTTGGCTGGCAGACGCTTCAGTCCAGTTTCTGCCTCCGTGGTCTCATGGCCTTCTCCCCGTGTGTCTGTGTTCCTGTATTCAGATCTCCCTCTTCTCTCACAGAGTCCCCAGTCCCCAGAGAAGGGCCCACTCTCACCGGTGTGCCCCCCTACTGACTTGATTACAGCTGCAGAGACCCTATTTCCTAGAGGGCGGCATTCTGAGGATCCAAGTAGACACGAAGTGATTCTTGACACTATTCGGCCCAGCACAGAAGGGGCCAGGCAGTTCCTGCACGAAGGAGGCGCTTGTCTGGAGGTGAGAGGGGTTTCAGAACGTGCACGTGCCGCTTTGGGGTATTTCCTTACGATGACAAGTCTCATTGCAGCTCCTGTTCACCCGAACACACAGGCCTCTGTGGGGCCCGTATAAACCAAATGAAGGCACTTCCTCCAACCCCGCAACTCTGTTCCTAGAAACATCTCCACTAGAGATGTGTCGTTAAAGTCATCAAAAGACATACCCTAGAAGGTTCTCAGCAGAATGATTTATCTTGGCTGAAAACTGGAAACTACCCTAACCCTATCTTGGTAGGCTGCAAAAATAGCCGCAGTTCTGTGCAGCCATCCCATTGAGAGGCAGAGTCTATTTCATCTCCCCTTGAATCTATGCCGGTCATGTGATCTGCTGCAGCCAATAGAATGTGGCAGAAACACTGCGTGCCAGTTCCAGGGCCGGGCTTCAAGAGGCCTTGCGTGCTTCGCTTTGCTCTGTTGGAGCCCTGCGGTCGCCGCGAGAAGCCCAGGCTCGCCGGCTGGAGGACGGGTGAGCAGAGATGAGCTCTCCCTGCTAGCGTTGTCTGAGGCCAGCCGGCAGACACATGAGCAACCCGCCAAGCTCAGCCAGGCCAGGCCCAGACCAGAAGAACCACCCAGCTGATCCCAGCCCGGATCGACCTGCAGAAGCTCATGCTAAACCAATGGCTGCTGTTTCTAGCCTCCGAGCTTTGGGACGCTTTGTTAACCCAGCAACGGCGCGTCGATACATCACCAACAGTAAAATGGGTAAATAAATGGAAGCATAGTTACACGTGGAATAACAAATAGCAAATAAATAAACAGCTGCTACACGGGACCACACGAGTGGATCTCAGGGATGCTCTGCCGTGTGAAAACAGCCCCACACAGCCGAGCACGTACCGTATGATTCCATCTGTGCAAAAAGTACGACATAGGCGGGAGTAACCGACGGTGAGTTAAGTCAGGGTGGTGGTTACCCTTGAGGGCAGTGGCTGCAGAGGGCAGAGTTGGGGGCTCTCCGGGGGCCGGGACACGGGCCGGCTCACTTGGCGAACATCCATTGAGCTGTACACTTAAAACACGTGCCTTTTTTGTGCATGTCAGTTGTACTTTCGCGAAACGATTTAAAAAATATCAGGTGTCTTGTTTCTCTTCTGATTGCTGGAGAGCCAACGGGGCTCCTCTTACGCCGAGGACAGGTGTGTCGGGGGGATCGTGTGCAGGCGAGATGCCCTTGGAAACTCCTTGGCCGGCTGTGGTGCCCGAGCCCACTTCCCTCTCTCCATAAATCCAGCGCGGTCCGTGTTTCCTCCCTCGTCGGGACAGATCACTAATTCTCCTGTCAAACTCCAGATGAAGTAGAGGCTTTGTTTAGGGGTCACAAGTGTGACACTCCCAGGGAGACAGGGGACCCTGCGGGAGGACTGGGTTTGGAGCAGGCGTCTTCAAAGTGAACGGCGTGGGCTGGGGACGCCCCGTCCTACAATCCCGCCGCTTTGGGTGGGGGGCAGGTGTGTTTAGTTAAGTAGATCTTAACTGAATTTAACTCTTAAGTTAAATTCGTTGCAGGATACGAGGCCAGCATATTAAGGGTTTAACTCTTGGTTTACCAGCTGGTAAACCCAATAACTCCACTACCGCTTGAGCCATCTGGAAAGTCACCTCCTCTTCGGGTCTCAGTGTCCTCACCTGTGCATTTGAGGGAGGACATGGACTTGTACAGAGCGGGCACTCGCTGTCACTTGCAGAGTCTGGGATTCTAAGCCACCGTCCGGGACATAAAAACACCCATGACACAGGTGGCGAGGGCTGCCGGAGACTTTCTGGGTGACCCTTGGCCAGTGTTCCCTTCTTCGGCTGCCTCCCATCCTGTGCAGTGGGGGGCTTTGCACCCTCGGGGCCTTCCCTGGGCTGAGGACAGCGCAGGGGTTCCCACACCCAGCTGCCCACGGGAGACGTGTCTGGGGGACCTGCAGTCGCAGAACCTTTGCAGTCCTGGGCCCGACCCTGCAGGCACAGCTGTGGGGCTGAGGTCCCTGGCCTAGGAATCCGTACTGGAGCAGCCATCACCTCCACGGGGCTCAGGGGTTGCGGGAGCCCAGGTGGTGGACACGTGTCCCTCGGGGGCCTCCCCCAGGGGCTCCCGCCGCGGTGGCAGCCACACACGTCCTTTGCAAACACACATGGCCCATGATTGATTCTCCCGTCCCCCTCACGGCCCAGCGGGGCTGATTGAATGGCCGACGTGCTGCCCAAACACCCTGCGGGAACCACTTCCCTGCCCTCTGCCCCGGAAGTCGTTTGTTTGTTTTTCGACACAGGCTTTATGTCCAGCTGAAAGGCCACCGCCTCCCGGAGCCGCCCCTCCAAGCTGGAGTCGGGCTGAAGACCGTCCTGGGGCCCAGGGGACCTGGCGGGGGGCCTGGCGGGGGGCCTGGCGGGGCCTCTCCCTCGAGGATGGACAGCGTGGCCACCCTGAGAACGCGCATCAAGGCGCCCCAGAACTATCTGGGTGTTTGTCCCAGGTGAAGACTTTCCATCTGCCTTGGCGCTGCGAGCGGCTCATGGGTGGGGATCTCTCCCTCCTCCCCCCTCTCTTCCTCCTGCATTTATTGAGCACCTACCCTGCGCCAGGGCCTGGCTGCTCCAGCGTCTTCATGCTCTGCGCGGACGGATCCATGGGGCGTTTTGTCGTCAAAAGACCCGATTCCGGAATTCGACACAGCCCTCCCCTCTGAGTCTCAGCGTCCTCATCTGCGAAATGGGATGATCAAGCCAGCTGTGGAGGGTGGCCGGGAGGGTCCCCAGCATCCCAGATGACAGGGGGTGCTCAGCGCCTCTTCCTTTCTCTCTCCTCCTCCGCATCTCTCTTGGTCACTGTCACCTGGACTTCCACCCACCTGGACGTGTGCGGTAGCGAGAGGGGAACAGAGGGCCAGGGGTCTAGAACCCTGGGGCCCAGTTCTCCTTTGCCGGCCCCTGCTGTGTGACCGTGGGCAAGTATCAGCTCTTCTCTGGTCTGGCTGGACCATCTGAGAAACGCTTTCTTACGCTCTGTGTCCCGATTGTGAGCTCCTGGGGGTAGTGGACTCAGTTTCCCCCAGTAGGGAGCAGTGGGTGTTCCAGGGACAGACACGGAAAGGAGGCGAGTGGGTCATTAGCGGCGTCTGGGCAGCAAACTGTGCAGATCTGGGTGGGGGAATCTCGCGCTGTCGGGCAGGGTGGGGGAGGGGAGCCGTTGTCACACTTCTTATTTTTTGGAAACCTGCAGCCTTCCGCTGTCCCTGCAGCCCCAGCCTCTGCCGTCGGTGGAGCAGACATGAGGATGGGGGGGGACTGGGAGCCAGAGACCTTCTCTCTCCCTCCTCACCCCCCAGCGTGGGCTGGAAATTCACCTGGTCCTGTCCTCTTCCCCGCCAGGGACCCTCCTTCCTTCCTTGGTCCAGGAGGTCCAGGAAACAGCCCCCCCACACTGGCCGCTTCACCCCCCCATCCATCTGTTCCCCCCCACCCATCCACAGCACTGGCTGGGCGAGGCTGGGCCTGGCCGGGCAATGGGAGGCCGCAGGGACCAGAGCAGCCCTGGTTTTCCCACAAGAGGCTCGCAGCCCGGCGGGGTGACCAGGCTCTGGCGTCTGTGGTGGGGATGCACAGGGCACGAGGAGCCCACAGGAGGTCCCCACGTCAGCCTGGGCAGCAGCTATCTGGGCAGGCTGCCTGGAGGAGGGCATGTTGGAGGTTAACCAGGGTTGGAGCCGAGGGGTAGGGAGTGTTCCGGGCACAGCATGTGTGAGCTCTGGGGTGACAGTGGCGCTCTGAGAAATGGCCAGAAATGGGAACGCAATCACGGCAATGACACCATGACAACAGTCATCACGACCACCTTCCTGATACGCCCAGCCTCTTAGAGCGTGCTCTCACCGAGCCCTTCCGGACAAACAGCCCATTTTACAGACCAGGAAACAGAGGCCTGGAGGCAGGGAGGCTTTCCCAGGCCCCGCAATGCCTCCCGGCCTGTCTCACCAGCACGAACAGCCGGGCTGCGGTGGGGCCGGGACACGCTTTCTCCCAGAGCTCCCCTGGGCGGCGGGAGGCCCCGGGAGGCGCGGGTGGGGGCGGGGCGTGGGAAGGCTGTAAACTGGTTTGGGGCGGTAGGGCTTTCCTGTCGCTGCCGGTGGCCCCCGCCTTTGTCCTCATGTGTCACTGAGGAATGCAGCTACAGTCCGGATAAAGGCAGCTTTGTTTGGAGGCCTCAGGAGGGGGAGGGGGCGGCTGGGGGGAGGGCCGAGCACAGCCAGGAAAGGGTTACCATCCCTCCCTCCTGCGACCGCCCTGGCTCTGGGCAGGAAGCACCTATGCCCTGCAGACACCCACATCCTCTGCTGTGCCCTGAGTGGGCTTCCTAGCTGTGGGCAAGCAGCTCCCTCCTCTCTGGGCCTCAGTTTCCTCGTCTGGATAGGGGGCGTCATCTGTCAACCTCTATGGCTAGTCCTGGGGTTCCACCAAAGAAGTCACAGGGTCCATTGTGCTTGTAAGGCGTATTGGTAAGAAAAAGGCAGCCCAGAGAGGTACAGCAACTTGTCCAAGGTCACACAGCTTGACCTCAAAAGGGGCGATGCAGTCAGATGTTTGCCAGGTAGGGGTTGGGGGGGGACAGGAACACGGGCACCTGTCTGTCTCCATCTGCAGGTGGCTGGGCCCCAGGGTGGGCCCTTTGCCTTGGCGAGGAGGAGTAACAGGTGGTCACTCGAGGGTGTACCCTTGCTCACAGAAACCTCACGAGGGTGGGCACTGGGCTTGCTCTTGGTGGCTGCTGCCTTTGTTCCCCCGGGGGCTGGCACAGGTAGGCAGTCAGGCGCTGGATGATTCAGACCCGCGGCTACCACCCAGGGGCTGTGTGATCTTGGGCTGGTTCCAACCCAATTTATGTCTCAGTTTCCCCCTCTGTAAAATGGATCTGATGTGCGCACCCACTTCCCAGGGCTGTTGGGAAGGTTCAAGAAGGTGGCAGGGAGGGGGAGTCTCGGAGCCTGGCACTGGTCGTCAGCATTCCTGGGACGGTGGGTACCCGCCTGCCGGCTGCACAAAGGGTTTTCTCAAGGTCACGGCCGAGGGGGAGCTGGGAGCAGCCCGGGCTCCTGCTGGCTGTCCCTGCCAGGAAGGAAGGGTGTGGGTGCGGGGGCTGCAGGCCCGGGAGGCGGTTGGACGGAGAAGGGGCAGGCATCACGCGCTGCCCAGCTCCAGGCTGGGATCTGCCCTTTCGGGAGGAGGTGTCATGTGGGCCTGGAGCTCAGGGACATGGCCCCTGGCCCCTCCTCGCAGTGACGGATGTGGACAGACAGATGGGCCAGGCTGAGCGCGCTTAGTCATGGCCCAGATATAACCTTGGCCCCGCGGGGTGGCTCCCTCCGTCTCGCTCCTTCGCAGCAGCTGCAGCTGATCCCAGCGTGTCCGAGGCCTCACTTTGCTCGCTCAGTGGGTCTGCGCTCACTCCCTTTGGATGCAAGAGGAAGTGGAAGCCCAGAGAGGGAAAGAAACTTACCCAAAGCTGCACAGCACGTGAGGGGCAAATCATTCATTCATTCGCTCACTGACATGGCAGATATTTCTGGAGAACTAAGGGTGGGTGAAGTCTTTCAGGGGCTGCGGGAAGTCCTGGAGGAAGGTCTGGTTTGTACAAAGATACGGGGCAGAAGTCCTTTGACGATTAAGGGTGTCGGTGCTGCAGTCTCAGTCTTCCGGGGTCAAATTCTGGCTCTGCCGCTTGCTGTGTGACCTTCAGCAAGTGAATGAACTACTCTGTGCCTCTGAGTCCTCCCCTGTAAGTTGGAGATATTCACAGGGCTCATGTCAGAGGGTCTCGGTAAGGATGAAATGAGACCATCCATGTGAGGTGCTGAGCAGGGGCCCTGGTACACAGTAGGTGCTCAATAATCACGAGCTGTTAAGACGATATGGGGAGTAAAGGACATGTGGGGCTGGGAGCCACCAGCCAGTGGTAGGGAAGGGCTGGAGTCCAGAGTGGAAGCTTGGGGACCGTGAGCTGCCACTGCGAGGACAGTGGGTGGGGGCAGGGCAGACTGGAGCTGGGGGTTTGGGGAGGAGGCAGGTCTCCCTGTTCCAAGAGTAGGAAAAAAGTGCCAATAAAGGTCCTAAAATAGAAAACGTTTTCCTCTTGTCGGTGCGTCCCTTTGGCGCACGTATGTGCAATTGTTAAGAATTTCCCGATGGCAACAGCAAAACTTAAACCCAGCACGGGGCCTTTCTTTCTGAGTGCAGGCCTGGTGCAACTGCAGAGGCCACAAAGCCATAAACCTGGCCTGATTGTGTCCATTTCACAGATGAGCAAACTGAGGCTCAGGGAAGTGCAATGTCCTGGTATCGTCCCTCCAATTCCAGAGTGCCCTTTGTTGTCCTTCCCCCACCTCCCCACATCTGTTCATGTCTAATTTTTCCCCACCAATTTCCGAACGAGGGTCTGAAGCCATTTACGGTAAAATGCAGGGGTGGTTAACACACACGCAAAGGGAGAAGCAACACCACCCCGTGGAAGGACCCCGGCCCAGGACATGTGTGACCTTGGACAGGTCACGCAAGCTCTCTGTGCTCACGATCCCTCGGCAGAGACGGCTTTGGGCTCCGAACTCCTGCTCCCCGAACCCAAGGCTCGCCCGCTGGCCCACGTCCCCCTCAGTGTCTGAGGCTTGAAGTGGTCATAAAAAATAAAACCACAGTCCCCCAACGCGCTTGCTGGCTTCTCAGGCCTTATTTTCTTTGGCTGCTAAGGAGACTAATAAATGGCTTGCCACTTGACGTAATCATTAAGGGCTCCACTGAGCTGTGGGCAGCGTTTCCTCTCCTCCTTGGCCGGGCCTGGGGCGCCCAGCCACGCAGGGTGGCAGTGATGGATGGTGTCATCGGGGGGCTTGCCCCGGGGGGAGTGCGGGCGGTGGCCGGCTGTGGCTCTCTCTCCTGCAGGCTGCGGGGCTATTCATTACGGGAAGAGGGAGCTGATGTGTGAGGGTCGGCGGCTTCCAGGAGGCGCCTAGGCGGGACTTCCAAGGGCAGCGTGGAAGGCCAGGGTGACTGCGAGGACCAGTGTCTGGGCGCGAGGAGTCAACTGTGAGTGGCTGATGAACAGATGAAAGGGACAGACAGCAATCTTGGTAGTATGCAATCCAACAATACACACAAAGACATGTTTTTTAAAGTTATAAAATTGGTAACAATTTGAATCAAAAAATTTTTTAAAAATTGTGACACGGGTTGCATAGATGTTCTCAATTCTCTTCCCTTCCCTGTCTCTATGCCTTTTGCCACGTGGCTTTGCGGTTCCTCCCGTCAAGAGCTACAGTCTGTTTCCCACCCCTGGAATCGGACCTCAGTCGTGTGATGTGCTTTGGCCAACACGATGCGGCAGGTGTGATTCTGTACAGTTCTGAGCCTCGTCCTTAAGAGACTTTGCAGTTTCCACTTGCTCTCTCGCAATCCTGCCGCTGCCGTGCGAACACGCCTGGGCTGGATTGCTGGAGGATGAGAGACCACGTGGAGGAGAGCCGAGCCCCAGGTATCTGAGAGAGCCCCGTTATGATCGGCAAAGCCAACCACAGATGTGCAAATGAGGCTGACTGAGACGAGAAGAATCACCGAACTGATCTGTAGATGCATGAGCCATTATAAATGCTTACTTGTTGATGCTCTGTAAGCCGTCGAGTTTTGTGGTGGTTTGTTATGCGGCAGTAGCTGACGGATACAAATCATAAGATCCAGTGTTGGAGATGGCGTGGGGAAATAGGCTTTCTCACACACAACTAGCAGTAGGAGAGTTTGCTACAAATTTGCATAGCCACTGAAATAACTAAAAGATGAGAAAGAGTTATTGTGGACAATCAAACGCTCGGACCAAATGCTCACCAGAATATCTAGCACTGAAAAAAGGCCCAAAATGTGTTGGTCCCATCTCTATGAACATATCACAAAGGGTGACAGCACTCAGGAAAGCTTATTCATGGTTTCAGCGTTGGGGATTAATTGGATTAATTCCACCGGAAATCCTAAAGAATTTCTTTCTTGTTGACAAAGATGTATGTACAAAGATGTCCATGACAGCACTGTTTATAATGAGCAAGTGGAAATAAACTAAATGAATGACACTCAAGTAACCATTGCCACTTATTTTGCTGTTTATTGTTGCTTATTGTTACTAATTTTTTACTTACATCACTTTACTAAATTAAGGTATAGCTATAGACTGAAATACAGTTCAGCTGCAAAATCCGATTTCAGAAGAGAATTTACTGACATATGGAAATAGATTCTCTTTCATAGAACTAGTGGGAGGGCAGTTTGCTAAAATGTTGTATATCCATTGAAGTAATTAAAAAATGAAAAGTCTTTATAAGTGCAAGGTGATATTATCACTTTGTGGACAAAATGTCGAGGCTGTTAAGTGAGAAAAAAATCAGATTACAAAGTAGAATGTGATTGCAATTTTTATTTAAAAAATTGTTTTACATCTAACTCTTTAAGTCTGTGCAGAAAAAAATATCTGGAAGGAATGAACCTAAAATGTTGTCTGGGTTGTCCCTGATGGTGGAGATGTGGACCTCTTTTTGGTCTTCATATTAATGCCTTTATTTTGAGTTTCTTCTGTGTGCGATAACTAGTTAAATGCATCCATCGGGGGTCTCCTTTCGTCCTTATAATGAATCTGTGATGTAAGTACTGGGCTTGTCCCCATTTCACAGATGACAACATTAAGGGTTCAAGAGGAGAAGTACATTGGCGGATGTTCCACAGCTGGCAACTTAAGCCAACGTGTACATTGCCAAATTGTTGTCTATAATAAGACGCGCTATTTGGATAAAATTAAAAAACCTGTAATGTTAATTAACTGAAAAAAAAAAAAAGGAAAGAAAGAAGGAAAACCAATACATCGATAACCACCCTAAAGACTTTGTGGGTGAGGCCCTGGCCAGACAGAAACTTCTGAATATACTTGAGTATTTAATTGGCCTGAGACTTTATGGGACAGTGACGGTCCCAGGAGGCTGCGGAGTGGGAGCGGAGGAGAGTGACGGTCACGTTGCACTGGGAGAGACCGTGACCGCCAGGGGCGCCGGGTGCAGACCGTCAGCTCCGCGAGGACCAGGCCCCGAGGCGCCCCGGCCCCCGGGCAGCACCTAGCACCAGCGGGAGCTCAAGGACCGTGAGTCAAGTGAGCAGACGAGTGAATGAATGAATGAATGAATGAAATCAGAAGCCTGAGTCGAAGATGAAGAGGGACCTGCAGCCGTCACATGAGACACGGCATCGTGCCCGGCTGCTGCACTCTCTGCAACGCCCCGCTCACCTTTCATTCTTTGTTTGAAAAAGAACAAAAGTCCCTCCGTTTGCTGAAGTTCCTCGTCGCATTTTCCGGACCTGGAGGAACCCCGAGAGATGATCCAGCCCTAGATTTAGAATTAAAAAAATAATGATAACCTTTCACTCTGATGCACAAAGAACTATTCACTGTGGAAGGTTTGAAAAATAATAACAGAGTGAAGGAGCCGAACCCTCACTCCACGCGGATTCCCACGCTCAGAACGATCGGCGCGGACACTCGGGTGTGTCCCCTTCCAGGGCTCTGCCTTCCGTGCTTCGCCTCACGCAGTCGGCATCACACTCAGCGTACGATCTTGCGACCTGCTGGTTTTACGTGGCATGGGTAAGAGTCCACGTGGACAGAAACAGAGCCGTGGAATGTTCCAGCATGTGGGGATTTCTGATAGATGTCACTGGCCGCTGTGGTCTGAGGAGCCCCCGGTTTTGCAGGGAAGGATGGAAACGAGCAATTGGGTGCTGGGGTCCAGACCCCCACTCGGAGCCCACACAGCTCTGCGTCTAGCCGCTGTAGACATTGGGGGGCACCTGCGATTTTGATCAAAGAGGAGATTTCTTTGCCCCCAAAAGGTCCAGCCCGTCACCAGAGAGGAGGACGAGCTGCTCAGTGTCTCCCAGCACATCGGGACAGACCTGGGGCCGGGACACAGGACGGCTGCCTTGCGCGTTTACTGGACGTCGTTGGTGGGTGCTGCCGTATCGGCACCAAAGCAGAGAAGAGCAGAGCGGGCACCTTTAGGTCGGGAGGGAGAGGCGGCCTCTGAGCTGAGTTCCAGGGCTGGGAAGAGTCCAGGCCGGCGGGAACAGCCGGAGCGAGGGCTGCAGGCTCACTCCGTGTGAGCGAGGGGGCAGCCGGGCCAGAGGGCTGGGCGGGGCCAGGGCACACGGGGGCCTGAAGGCCGCGGTGACAGGTGAGCATGGGTTTTAAGCAAGGGGGAGATGTGACGATCCACGTCCTAAAAGGCCACTGGCTGCCGCAGGGCTGAGGCTGGAGTCCTGCCGGGGTCCTGCAAGGCCAGCCTCCTGGTGGCTTGTGACTCTGATGGGACCCCCCCCCACCCCCCCCGCATCTCTCCCAGGGAGTGCACGGCGGGCGGGTCTGTCCGCCAGGCCACAGGCCTGTCCTCCTCGCACCAGGGGGCTGCGGGGATTGGGACGCGCCTGCTCTCGCTGCAGGCAGATGGGAACAGCAAATCCCTTCCCTGGCCTGGCCGGGGCCTGCCTGCCATGCACGGCCCCAGGGACACTCTCCCCCCGCCTCCCCCGGCCCAGTTCCAGGGCATCTGCCAAAGCCAGGCCAGCCGCGTCCTGCCAGGCCCAGCCTCCCAGCGACCTCAGTGTCACGGCGTGGGAGGGCCGAGGACCACGACTCACTAGCCACCCAGGTCAGCCCAGAGCGTGAACTGAGCACCCTCAATCGGCCCTGCTGCCACTGGGGGCAACTGTGCGCAACTCCACCAACACCAGGGCCACGGAGTCACCTGCCCGGGGTCACCCAGCCCGTCACAAGTGCAGCTGGTCTGCAGGACAATTCTCTGCAGGTCCCGTGTGGCCCCCCCGCCTCAGGCTCTATTTCTCAGCCCCCGGGGGAGGATGGGAAGGGTGTTCCCGCCGCTGGGAACAGCATGTCCCAAGTCCTGGATGGGACAGTACATGAAAACCCTTTTGTGACTTTTTTATTGAGATCTAATTTACATACTAAGCAATCACCCATGCGAAGTGTACAGTTTATTTCTTTATTTTTTTTACTATATTCAGAAGCTGTGCGACCAACACCATTATCACTTCTGGAACATTTCCATCACCTCAAAAAGAAGCCCTGTACTCTCAGCTGTAACCCACAGACCCCTCCCTCCTCCCAGCCCCTGGCCGCCACCAACCTACTTTCCGTGTCTACGGAGTTCCCTGTTCTGGTCTTCCATATGAATGGAATCCTACAGCGTGGGACCGTGTGTGCCTGGCGTCTTGGCGTGATGTCGTTGAAGCTCATCCATGTTGTGGCGTGTGTCGCTACCTCAATTCCTTCTTAGGGCGGAATAATACTCCGTTACGTAGCTATGCCGCATTTTGTCTATCCACTCATTATTGATGGACATTTGGATTATTTCCATCTTTGGGCTGTTAAGAATAATGCCGCTGTGGACACTCGTGTGTAAGTATTTGCACGTTCACATGCTTTTATTACCCGTGGGCAGAACCGCAGGAGCAGAGTTGCTGGGTCAAATGGGAGCTCCGTGTTTAACTTTCTGAAGAACTACCAGACTTTTCTGAAATATTTTTTTTAAATTTTATTTTAAAGAGACAGGGTCTCACTCTGTCGCCTAGGCTGGAGTACAGTGGCTTGGTCATAGCTCACGGTAACCTTGAACTCCAGGTCTTAAGCAATCCTCCTGCCTCAGCCTCCCTAGTTGGGACTATGCAGGTTCGTGCCACCCATAACTGGCTAATTTAAAAAATCGTGTTTAGAGATGAGGTCTCCCCGTGTTGCCCAGGCTGGTCTTGAACTCCTGGCCCCAAGCGACCCTTCTGCTTCGGCTTCCCAAAGTGCTGGGATTACAGGTGAGAGCCCACCGCACCCATCCTGACCTATGTTTTAAAAAATAGCGAATATATGTGTGTGCGTGCACACTTGTACTTGTGTGTTAAGTGTGTGTGCGTGTCTGAGTGTGAAATCGCCCTTCGTAAGTAGTTGTGATGGTTTTTATCCACGCACAGGGCTGGCGGGGAAGGGCATTTCTGGAGGGGGGAGCAGTGTGGGTGAAAGCTGGGAGGGAGGAGTGAGAGGTGGAAGCCAGTTCTCTCTTTGGAAAGTGCTGGAAAGTGTCTGGGCCTACATGTCTCCTACCCAACAGCAGCTCATGCAAATCTCATGCAAATCTCATGCAAATCTCCTCCCTCCCATCAGCCCCAGGCACCCAGAGGAGTGGGAAATATTCTCGATTGGGTCCTTCCCTTCATTAATTTCCGAGCTGTAGTACATTACTCATGGATAATTAAGAGTGAGCTATTAATACAACATTTAATATTCAAGTGCAGCGAAGAGGAGAGAACTGTAAGTCACAGGATCCTATACGACAAGACGTTGCGGTTTAGCGGTGAGATATTTTTTTCGCCTTCCAGTTGCTTGTGACTGTTTGCATCCCAGTGTGGGCCTGAGGACTTCATTTATTGACGGAATATGAATAAAACCTTAAACCACCAGGAAGCCCATTGGAAGGGCCCCCGGGAGACGGGGTGGGCAGTCACGACACCCGCAAGTGCAGTTGACTCTGGGGGCACGTCCAGAGCCGGGAGATGGCCCTGCTGTCCCTTGGCTGGCAGGGGACTGATGGCGAGGAGGTTGGGCAGAGGCAGAGACAAAGGAAGACGTGTGGAAATTTGGTGGTGTCGGGGCAGGGCTGGGGTGGAGTATGGAGCAGCCGGATCCCGGCCACGGCCACCCACTAGCTCATGTTCATCCGCCTGGAGGGTAAGACAGCCTGGACTGCCCCGACTCCTTCCCGTGTGACCTTGACAATGAGGACTCTCCTATGTGTCAGCCTCACTCCTGCCCAGGGCCTGATCCAGAAGAGGAACTCGATAAATATGGACGGATGGAGCAAGATGTCTCTGAGCATCTTGGGGCCTCAGTTTCCAAAGCCATAAAATGGGCTTTCCGTGGAGTAATCTTTCAGGGCCACTTCCCACCTCCCTCTGCCTCCAGGGGGTAAGTACATGTGGAACATGGAGGGGGGTCCCTTAAATGCCAGCAGCTATTAGTCACAGAGGTCGCGTGGCGTGTAGAGATGGCTTCATACGTCGTGAGTGCTCAGGAGGTAAGTGGCACGTGCCACTGCGGGTGGTACGTGTCTCTGCTGTACGCACGTGGCAGCAGCTTTTGTCGTGAGCTGACCGAGTGGCCCGTGGGGCGGTCAGGGAGGGGGGCAGGCCTGGGGCAGAGATGCGGAGGGCAGGAAAGCCTGCTCTCTGCCAGGCAGGAGCCGGGCACTTCCCAGAGACGTGGACAGCCTACCTCTCACAACCAGCCTGCTGGGCACCAACATACTCTTCCATTTTACAAGGTTGGCTAGGGAAGCCCAGAGATGTTGAGGAACCTGCCCAGAGCCGCCCAGCAGAGCCCGGATCTCCTGGAATCTCTGTGTCCAAGGCTGTGTTCTCTTGCCCGGGACCGGGGGGAGTGCTTAGTGGGTGGGTTGGGGAAGTGGTGGCCGCTGGCTAAGGCTCAGACTCAGGCTGCCCCCGGTTTGAGCCCCAGCTCTGCCCTGTGTGATCCTGGGCAGAGACCCAGGCCCCTCATCTTGAAGTGGGAATAACAGAATCAGAACCAACCTGCTGGGGTCATTCCAAAGGGCAAGCTAGTCAGCGTCCTTCAGGCTGCCCCGGGACCACGGGAGTTGCTCAACGCGTCTTACCATTGGGAATTATCCCCACGCCCATTTTACAGATGGGAAAACTGAGGTTCACAGGAGCAAAACAACCTCCAAAGTCATGAACAACTATACCGTCTGAATCCAAAGTGAGCCTTACTATCCCCCAGCCATAATGACATTAGCTGGTAATATGGTAGGTAACGCAATAGTAACCACAGCGATATTAGTACTAACTTCTCCCGCTGACCTCTCTCCTTCACCCTCAGAATTGGCTGGTGATGAGCCTCAGGGTCCCTCCAGTGGGGAAGCCCAGAGAGGGACCGTGTCCGAGGTCACACAGCAGGTCTGAGATGGCTGCCAGACACGGTGAGAAAGTGTGACCTTCCTGAGGAGGTGGGACGGTGTCTGCGCTTTGCTCTGGACTTGTGCACGGGGCACCTGCCGTGCTCCTTGTGTTGGGGACTGAGATGAATTTGCCGGAGCCCCTGCACTCCCGGAGCTCGCAGTCTGTCGGGGGGACCCAGATTCATGCAGTGACCGGCTGTGCTGTCTGCTTGAGACCCCCAACCCCCGACCGTCACGAACGGCGAGCAGTTACAGCTTGCATGGCCTGCACGTGTCCCTCGTCTCATCTGGACGTCCAATAAGTGGTGCCTTGCAGTTGGCATTTTCATTCCCATTTTGCAGATGAGAAGACTGAGTTCGACTCAGAGAGGGCACAGCCTTGCCCAGGATGTGGTGGCATCAACTACAATACCAGCTACTTGTCCTCAGTAAGTGACAGAGGGTTCTGTCTTCTAATCCACTCAAAGCCCAGAGCAGCCACAGGAGGCAGGTGCTGTTATGACCCTTATTCTACAGACGAGGACATTACAGATTAGAAGGTGGCATGGCACAAGGTCACGTTGTCATCCACTCAGCCTGGCCCCGAAGCCAGGCTCTTCTCTGCTAGACCCTCCCCTGCAGGGAAGCGGAGGTGTTCTGTGAGCTTTGCGAGCGGGGACCCATGTCTGCCCCTTCCCCGTTACAGCCTCAGCGCTCAGAGCAGGGCCTGGCTTCCGAAGGGTTGCTGAATGAATGGAAGAAAAAGGGAAGGATATTAGGTTTCCCCACCCACCCGTCCACCCACCCGTCCACCCACCCGTCCACCCACCCGTCCACCCACCCGTCCACCCATCTGCCGAAGGACTCGATGTTCGTGTTCATGCAAATTCGTGTGCCGACGTCCTAACCCCCCAGAATCTGAAGACGGGGCCTCTAAGGAAGTAATTAGGATTAAATGAGGTCGTAAGGCTGGGCCCTGATCTGATAGGGTCAGCGTCCTTGTGAGAACAGACACCAGAGCTCGCGTCTCCCGTCTGTCTGAGCAACACAAGGAGAGTCCTCGTGAGGAGGCAGCGAGGAGGCGGCTGTCTGCAGTCCAGGAAGAGAGACCCCACTGGAAACTGAGTCAGCCGGAATCTTGATCTTGGACTTCCAGCCTCCAGAACTGTGAGAAAATCCATTGCTGTGGTTTAAGCCACCCAGTCTGTGCTATTTTATTATGGCAGCCAGCCTGTCTTCGTCAGTTTGGGGTGCCGTGACAACAGAAATTTATTCTTGTTGTCCTGGAGGTGGGGAAGTCTGAGCTCAGGGTGCCAGCACGGTTGGGTTCTGGGGAAGGCTGTTTTCTTGCTGGCTCCTCACTTGGTGGAGGACAGAGAGAGAGAGAAATAGAGCCCTTTCCTGTCTCTTCTTCTAAAGCATTAATCCCATCACAAGGACTCCACCCTCATGACCTAATGACCTCCCAAAGTCCCCACCTCCTAGCATGCTGTCACTGGGGGTAGGGTTTCCACATAGGAGTTTTGGGAGGACACAAACATGGCGTCCATAATACAGCCTGAGCAAGCTGCTACACTCCCCTTCCTCTCCCCTCCTCCTTCCTCTTGTCCTTCCTTCTCCCTCCCTTCCTTCCTTTCTCCTACCCACCCCTCCATCCTTTCATCCATCCATCCACCCCTCCATCCATCATCCATCCATCACCATTCAACCCTTCCTCCTTCCCTCCCTGCCTTCCCTCCTTCCATCCATCCTTCAATCCTTTCATCCATCTATCCATCCATCCACCCACCCATCCAGCTATCCATCATCCATCCATTATTATTCAACCCTTCCTTCTTCCTTCCCTCCTTCCATCCATCCTTCAACCCTTTCATCCATCCATCCATCCATCCATCCAGTTATCCATCATCCATCCATTATTATTCAACCCTTCCTTCTTCCTTCCCTCCTTCCATCCATCCTTCAACCCTTTCATCCATCCATCCATCCATCCAGCTATCTATCATCCATGCATTATTATTCAACCCTTCCTTCTTCCTTCCCTCCCTGCCTTCCCTCCTTCCATCCTTCCTTCCTTCCTTCAACCCTTCCATCCATCCATCCATCCATCCATCCGTTAATCAATGCCCCTCCCTTGCTCCCCTCATCTACCTGTCCTTCTGCTCTATCCTTCCTTCTACCACCGTCCATCCCACCAGGCACTGCTGGGGAGAGTCACTGTCACCCGACACCCTCACACTGCACTCTGCACGGAGCATGGCCCAAAGCACATGAAAGCCTGCTCTGGGGACACTCAGCCCAGGACGTGATGGGGCGCGTCTCTGTATGTCCCACCCGTGGGACCTTACTACAGTAGTCTCTCTTAATTCAGTCGTCACACGGGAAAACCTTAAGTCACACTATCTGCAAACTAACCCTCCAAAATTGATAAAAAATCCCAACCAGCTGTCTGTTTGCACAATGAGGTAACAAACAGAAAATTAATGTTATTTACACAGATAGGAATGCTTAAACCCTAACAGCTGTCCAGACATTTCCATGCTGCAGAGGCTGGAGCTTTCTGGGAGGCCTTCCCAAGGGGAAGCTGGACTGGAGAAGCCAGGTATCTGGGGACAGGCTCCCCCAAGGGTGGCTTGGGGACAATTCCCGACTGCCTTCCCCACCTGCTCCACCTCGGCCCCGCCCAGAAAGGCAACATGTAAATCACCCAGGAGCCTCATTTGCATACGCACCAGCTCATTTCCATATCCCCGGGCTCGGGCGGCGCGGCTGCCGCAGGGCCGGTGGACGGCAGCTTCTTTTGTGTTCTCGCGCCGTCCGGGGACTTGCTCCTTCATCCTTCAAACGTGGGGGAGAAAGAAAGCAAGCAAGTGAGGAAAAAGAGAAGGGAAGGGGGAAAACCCTGAAGACAAAGAGACAGGCACCATCTGGGCCCCAGGAAGGGAAGGAAACGCCGCTGTCTGCAGGCTGGACCCCGGGGAGCGGCGACAGAGGGACGGGGCCTCGGGCCGGCTGCAGGAGCGGATCTTAGCGTTGTCAGCGCTGGCTCAAGTCCCAGCCTCGTCATTTACTTGGCTCTGGGATCCCGGGCAGGTGACCGTGAGGCTCCTGCCTCCATTTCCCCATCTGGGAAGCGGCAGTCTCTCGCGCCAGCGGCCCGTGGCTGCTCGGAGAACCCTCCGGGGGCCGCGCAGACGTCGCCTGGCATGCGGCAGCGCCCCCGGCTCCCGCTCCCCTGGGGGTTCCGCCGCAGACCCCCAGACGGGGAAGGGGCTGCCAAGTGGACAGGCGGAGGTGACCGGGACCAGCTGGTGCCCATCCTGGCTCTGCCCTGCCCTTTCCCCTCTCTGGGCCTCAGTTTCCCCAGGGTGGTGGGACTCCAGGTCCAAGGGCCGGTTCCCTTTACTTCTCCCTCTTTCCACGGTGTTTAGCCACAAAAACCAAGGCGTACGGTGCTGGTGACGATAATGACGGTGGTGATGATGACAGCACGAATATTAACAGAGTGTGTGGTGACAACCCTGCACGGGCCGAGCCCTGCACGTCTGCCTCGTCATGTTATTCCTGTGACCACCCGGTGATCTCCATCTTACAGACGAGGACATGCGGCCCCAGCCCAGGCCTCAGCCTGAGCTTTCTGCGGGCTCCAGAGAGGCCAAGCGCTGACCTCCTAGCGGACTTTGCCCGTGGCTCTGCCTGCTCCTGTCCCCACCAGGGAGGACTCAGGCCACCCCTGCCCACAGAGCAGCCCCAGCTCCCCTAGTGCAATGCATTGTGGGAGGGGCAGCGCTCTGGCGGGGCCCTGTCCCGGGGTGTGGGGGGTGCCTGGCCTAGCGGAGCCCCGGGTCAGACGGGACGGGCCAGGGGCTTGGTGGGCAAGAAGGCGAGGTGCCTTGGGAGTGGGAGGACAAAAAAGTTTGATCCTGTATCCTGTTCCTGACCCTGTGACCCCTCAATCCCTGCCTCCACCCCTAGAACTGTCTTCCCTCACTTCTCACTGTGCTCCACGTTTCTCTCATCCTCCAGCTTCCTGGATGAGTAGATGTGGTGCAAAGGTCCTGTGGTCTGCACACCCTGGAGTCTTTCGCCCTTTCGTGCTTACACATTTGGTTGCATTGTGTGTGTGTGTGTATGTGTGTACATACGTGTGTGTGTGTGTGTGTGTGTGTGAGTGCAGAGAGTTGGGTCTAGAAACTTACATGAGCGGGTGTATATATCGTGCTCATCCACACGTGGGTATCCACATACACCCGTGTGGACGTGTGCTCGTACACGTGTGCAGGCTCAAATGGGCACGCCCATGTGTCATGTGCCCGTGTGAAGTGCGCATGTGTGAGGAGTCGGTCGGACCCCGTAGACAAGAGCCACTTGTAAGGTGTGGATTTGTGCTTGGCCCGAACATTTTTTATCGGTGTTCATTAACTTGATTAATACCTTAACTCGTGTATTAAGAGTTTGTAGGGGAATATAACTCATTGCTTCTGCAGGAAGAAGCATTAGTATTTGCCTCAAGGCCCACTAAAGGGGGACTTGTTTCTCTCTCTGTCCTGGCAGCTTGGAATCAGGAGCAATGCCCCCAAGGCAGGGATTAGAGAGCGCTCGTGTGCCCAGGGTGGGCTGGCTGGTGGCCGCCCTGCTGTCTGCAAGGCCAGCTTCGGAGCCCTTTCCTGGGCCCACCTGGTGGCCTAAGTACACCTCCCTCCGGTGTGCTAAGGGCCTGGGGAGGTGTCTAACACTCTCTATCTGTCCCCAGTCCTTGCCCCTGTGTGTTTGACTCTGTCCGGAGGTTCACGTTGCAGTTTTAAATTTAGCAACCCGCAAAGCCTTGTGTGACTCCGGCCGATCTGTCTCTGCAACCCTGGCTCCTGGTGGCAGCTCAGGGCCTCTCAGAACCTTTATCGGAAGGATAAAATCAGAATGATCAGGAGGGTGGTCGGAGGGGCCAAGGGACCCTAAAGTCCTCCTGAGACTTCCTTGCGACGCACCCAGTTCGTAAGCATCCCTCTTTTTCTGAGCGCCCCTGGGCCACCTGGCCACACGCCGCTCCTTTGGTCAGATGAAGCCGCTGCCGGGACAGGAAACACTTATCAGAAGTGGCAAGATGCAGGTGTGAGACCTGGCTCCCCTCGCGGTCTGTGTGTGACCCAGAGCAGGACCCCTCCTCTCTGTGGACCCCAAGTGCTCCACCCACCCAAGGGGACTTTCGGTTCCTGCCCTGGGTGTCTCGAGGGTGCTGTGAAGACTCAGTGCAGGGGAGGGTGTTTGCAATCTGTGGCCGACTTGTGTCTTCTCCCGAATCTCCCCAGGAGCCAAGCTCTGGAAATCTCTGTCGGCTGATCTGCGGCTGGGGCGGAGGGTGCGGGGCGGCTGCGGGGGGCGGGGGGCCCTGAAGGGGTCTTAGCTTTGTCCCCTCGGAGCCTGGCAGGCACACAGCAGGTGCCGAGCAGTTGGTGGTCGGGTGCATGACACCTTCCTGGAGCGATCGTTTTTGGGGTGTGGCCCGTCCAAGGTCACGCAGCTGGCAAGGACCGGCTGGCGGCTCTGCTCTCTGGGGGGTGGCGCAGGCCGCATGGTGCAAGTCCTGCGTGCGCGTGTCCAGTGGGCGGGGGCGGGGGGATTAGCACCCAGGGGCTCGTCGCCACCCGAGGAGGCGGCCTGCTCCCCGGGAGGCCGGATGGGGCAGCCGCTGGGCCAGCTGGTCCTGGGGGAGGAGCGGGGAGAACCTGACACCCCCAGACACTGGGTCCTGTCACTCCTGGGGGATTTGGCGAGCTGGTGGGTGACCCGGTCGGGTACATGCTGTGCTGGGTGGCCGGGAGGGGAGTCGGCACGTCCCTTGTGAGTCCGGTACTGCAGGACGGTAGGACACAGCTCACAGTGGGTGCTCCATGAATATTTTTGTATGAATAAATCAACAAAAGAACTCCTGGTCTCCCTGCTTGGAACCTCAACCTGTCTTCCCCAGCTCCATCGGATGGTCCTCCCATGGTCTCAGAACCTTAATCCGGAAACCTGGGACCTGCACTTTCTTCCCCCACGGGCTCACGCCCCACAGCCTGCACCCCCATTTCCAAGGGCTGACAGCTCTGCCTCCAAAGTGCACCCGCGCCCAGCCTTGCCACCGCCTGCCACCCCGACGCCTGCGGCAGCCTCTGCGGGAACCGCCTGCTCCCCACCGTCCCCTCCTCCACCAGGTGATCTTGGCAGACAGCAAGTGGCCGAGTCGGTCCTTGGTTTCAAGCTTGTGGCTTTTCAAATAAAATGCAAACTCTGCCCGCAGCGCGGTCCTCTTCCCTCTGCTCACCAGGCCTCGGCCCCCGCTCTCCGCCCCGGTCCCCAAAGGTGCCAAGGACGCCCAGGTTCCCACTCTAGGCCTTCCTCAAACTGTTCATCCTTTATGTTCTCAGCGCTGGTTTGCTCCTGTTTGGCAGGTCTCCTCGTATTTGAAGTCTTCTTTTTATCTCCTTCCTTTTTTTCTTGTAATCATGATCTTGATATTAAGTTATAGGGACATGCCTGGGACAGGATTGGGATGACGAAGGTGGAGGATTGGGATGATCCGGGTGGAGCGGAGAGGCTTCCTTTACCAGGACGGGCTGTTTGCCATGTGGTCACTAATTAACCTATCCTCCTCTCTCCTTCCCTTTCTTCCTTCATTTATCCATCCCCCCATTAATCTTTCTACCCTCCCACTCATCCATTCATTCAACTATCCATCTATACATCCATTTATCCATCCACCCACCCGCCTGTCCACACTCATTTTTCTATTTATCCATCCATTCATCCATCCATCTTACACCTATTCATCCATATATCCACCTGTCAATCCATCCATCCATCCATCTTACACCTATTCATCCATATATCCATCTGTCAATCCATCCATCCATCCATCTTACACCTATTCATCCATATATCCATCTGTCAATCCATCCATCCATCCATCTTACACCTATTCATCCATATATCCATCTGTCAATCCATCCATCCATCCATCTTACACCTATTCATCCATATATCCATCTGTCAATCCATCCATCCATCCATCTTACACCTATTCATCCATATATCCACCCACCCACCCACTAATCCACATGCTCACCACACAGACCACACCTCCCCTTCCATCCATCCACTCATCCATCCATCCTACACATACTCGTCCATCCATCCATCCATCCGTCCACGCATCCATCATTTATCCTTCCTCCCATCCATCCACATGCTCACCCCTGCACCAACACACCTTTCCTTCCATCCGTCCACTCGCCCATCCATCCACTCTTTATTAGGCTCTCTTTACTTGACCTGGCCAAAATATACCATCTTGCTGGACCTCAGTTCTCTTTTCTGTAGAATGGGGAGACCAGACACACCTTGGGGGGCTGCCCAGGAGACGACGTGTGGACAATTCCTACGGTGTGCCTGGCGCACAGGGGTGCTGGCATCAGTGCCGGGATTTGGGCAACAGACACGTGCCTGCTCCTCCAGCCCTTGTGCCTTTCCAGCTCCAGCCCCTCCTCCCCCGGCAAGCGCTTCCTTGAGGGCTCAGGCACTTCTCGGGGAAGGAGCGGGGGAACTGCCACCCGGGTGACCCACAGCCCAAGGCGGGAGGTGGCAGCAGGCAGCCTGTCTCTCGCCCCAGGGCCAGGCTGCGTGTGGATGTGGGCGCTCCTCTCCCTCTGGGGCTTCCTCTCTCTCTCATTCTTCCTCCTCCTCCTCCTCCTCTTTCTTTCTCTCTCATTCTCTCAGCCTCAGCTGGGGGCCTGGCTTCTGCAGTCCTGGCTGGTCCCAGCTGCCCCGAAGAATAACACAACCAACGGCAGCCACATTCTTAGCATCTTAGAGTCACCCCCTATGGCGTCTGAGCGGCAGAGGGCCTTAGAAACAGAGAACCGCAGCACGGAGACTCCTGCGATCTAGGCGTCCCCGGGCTCCGGAGTCAGGGCTCCTCGAGGGTTGGAAGACAATGGAGCGTTGGGGCGGCAGGAGTTGAGAGTCACAGAGAAAGGCCTTCCCGGGGCTGGCTCCGTAGCCTTTCCATACCCCATTCCCGCGTCGCCATCGCCTTCATTTAATGAATCTTTATTGAGCACCTGCTATGTGCCAGGCACAGTTCTAGGCCCCTTGGGACAAACCCGTGAACTGTCCTGCCCTCGGGACCTCGGCCCGCGAACCCGTGAAGCGGGAGGAGGGGAGCGCTGTGGATTTTTGGCACAGCCGAGTGTTACCTGTGTTATTCACTTCATAGTTTTCTTTCAGTAGACTCACTTTAAACGCACAAATGTACATTTTTAAAGGAAATTTTATGGTGTTGAAAATGACGGGAAACCAATATCAGCGGCCACCAGCAGAAAGTGTCATGGACACAGAATGCTGTGATGAGACCCCAGCCCGGCGCTGTCCTTGCCTCCGCCCGCCCCCCTGCGCAGCGAGGGGACTGCCAAGTGCTGGAGCCACCGAAGACAGGCAGGCTACAAACAGGACGGAAAAGGAAAAGATATTATTTAAATATCCCCTCCATGTGCCTCCGAAACCCTTGCCCTGGCCTCAGCCCGCCCCGCCAGAGCCCCTAAGGAGCTGTGTGATGTTGGAGAAAGTCGCCTCACCTTTATGAGCCTCAGTTTCCCCATCTGGAAACCGGAGGATGATGAAGGCCCCCTCCTCCGGGGCTGATGTGGGGGTTAATGACAGTGAGTGCTTAAGGTGAGCCAAAGGATTAGGTGGGCTGGGGATCTCCCCCTCCCACCTCGTTCCAGGTCTATGTGGACACCCTGCTCCAGGCAGCCTGGGGGAGGCCCAGGTCCAGCCCCTTCCTGGCCAGCAACACCCTCTCACCTTCTTCTTCCTCCCTCCGAGCTGCGAGGACCACCTCCTCCGGGCTCAGCCTGCAGTTCCCGCCCCCCTGCCTTCTCCCAGCGGGGAGGCCCTCGCCCCGCCCCCACGCCCGCCCCCATCAAGATTTAGGGTCCTGCCACTTTCTTGTAGGTAAATCGGGCCGAGAGGAATCTTAATGCAGTTTTATCGGCTAACTCGGCAGGGGATTAGAGGCGGGGGCTGGGCAAGTGCTGGGGACAGGGGGACGGGTGTAAACTCCCTGTGTCTTCATTCCTTGCAAGAAGGGGCCGCAGATCCCAGGGAGGGCTCGAGGTCAGATGGCTCAGGACTCCCCTCATCCACGTCTAGACCTTCCAAAGGCTCCCAGGACTTAGCCAGGTGTGACAGGTGTGGTGTATTCATTCATTCCTTCAACAGGTGTTTAACCAGTGCCCGCCCCGGGCCACGCCCTTGGGACTCCAGTCTGGAACAGAATGTGGTTTCTGCCCTCTCAGAGCTCACACTCCTCTGGGCAGCAGGGGGGTTTTGTTTTGGGAAGCCTGGGGGGCTGGGAGAGCCTTAAGGACACAGCTGGCCCAGCCTGGGAAGTCCAGGAAGGCTTCCTGGTGGTGGTGATGGCGGTGGTATCCACAGGATCTGGGCATGGGGGCAGAGGGCGTCTGGTTTGGCAGGTGTCAGTAGGGTGGGGGACCTCAGGCTGTCAGGGGTTGGTAAAGAGCCGCTGGACCCAGTGTCGCTGCATCCGTATTCCAGAGGTGGCAAACTTTTTTCACATCAGATGGGCGCCTTGGCGTGCCAGGGTGGCACCTGCCTCCCGTGCCCTTTCCCAGTCGATGGCAGCGGGGGCCGCCTCGCAGCATGGGTCCCCTCCCAAGGGAGGCCTCAAGCTCGGGTGGGGCCCTTGGGGACAAAGGCAAGGGAGGGGTGGCCTTTCTCCCGCCTCTCAGCCCAGCCCTCTGGTCTCTTCAGGGCCTCTTTGGTGCGTTCTTCTGTTCAAGCAAGACTCGGGTTTCTCTCTGCCATGCTCAGTCCCTCCCTCCCTCCCTCCCTCTGTCCTCCCTCCCTCCCTCCGTCCTTCCTCCCGTCCACTCCGTGCAGACTTACGGGGAGGCTGCAATATTCCAGGCATGGTTCTAGGCGCTGGGAGACAGCACAGAACGAATCCAGAACAGATCCCTTCCCTGACCTCACGCGGCTCACACTCTAGCAGAAGGAAGACCGACAAGAAATAAAGCAGCTTAGAGCACGCAAGACAAAAATAAGCAGAGGAGACCGAATGCGGTTCTCAGATGGAACTGCGAGTTGCTTCACGGCGTATCCACGCCCGGCCTGTGCCCGCACCGTCCACACGTGCGTCCGTGGAAGGTGCCCGGCCCGGCGTGGCGTGTTGCAGAACATCCCAGGCACGCGAGCATCCCATGTGTAATTCTGTGATTGCATTTTTGGCTCGACGTCCTATTTTGAGACTGATCCTTGTTGATACGAGACGCTCCAGTTGACACGCTGTCCCTGCGACAGACTATTCCGCAGTATGAATATGTCACCGCTCATTGAGTCATCCTCCTGGTGACGGACATTTAGGTTGTTTCCAATATTTTTTTTTTCTCCTACCGCCCAAGCTGTAGACACTTTCTCATACCAGTCGACACCCAGTCTGGTGTTTTCTAAAGGAAAAGCACCTGGAGACAGAAAGCCAATCATGTCTTTCGAATTGCTCAGCCTGGTCTACAGCGGTGACGGTGACAATGACAAAAGTAAATAAATAGCTCCCAGGTACTGAGCGCTTGCTTTGGGCAGGATCGTTCTCATCACTTTAGTCCATCACCCCCTTTTCATCCTTACACACCAAGAGACACCTCCCACAACTGTTCTCATGCAATAGACACAGGCCTGGAGACCAGAGAGGTCAAGCAGTTTCCCCAAGGCCACTCAGCTAGGAAGAGAGAGCCAGAATGCTCACCTGAATCCTCTGAGTCTACCCACCACACCGCCTGGTCCCCCTCTTTCCCTCGCTCCGCTCTACCCAGAGTGGCCTCCGCCATCTCTCTCCAACACCCTCGGTTTGGTCCTGCCTCTGAGCATTCGTACCAGCTGTTCCCTCTACTCAGAATGCTTTTCCCGTCTCATCTCCAGCGCTGCCTCTCAGAGCCGGGTCCTTTACTCTCTTGTCTTCCCAGCGGTCACTACTTATAACGGGTCGGTCACTTGGCCGCTGGCTCACCGTCTGCGGGTCCCGCCAAGGCAGGCGCTTGGCCTTGTTTGCCTCGGTAGCCTCCGTGGCCCTGGCCGGCCTGTCACGGGCGCTCTGTGCGTGGTGCTGGGACAGGGCGCTGCCCGTGTCGGCCCTGGGCTGGGCGCTTTGCAGATGTGATCCCGCATCGTCTTCACGACGGTCTCTTGAATGGGGCGGGGGATGGTTTTCATTTTGCACCAAAGAGGAAGAGGAGGCTCGGAGGCGTGAGGTGACCGGCCCAGGTCACACAACGACAGCAAGCAGCGGCGCGATTCGCATCCAGGTGTGCCCACTCCGTGTCGCCGTCTTCCCGGACACCCGAAGCATCACAGAAGCCACACAGCTGAGTGTGGAGATGACACCTTCATTTCACAAGAGGGGAAACTGAGGCCCAGAGAGGGACCAGGACTTGCCCAGGGTCACCCCGTGAGTTGGTAGCAGGCAAGGCCAACTCCGGTCATCTCCTGGACTCCCAGGCCGGTGACTCCCTGGTCACCCTGCCTTAGGACCCACGGCCCCATCAGAACGTGGGTGACATGTGTCACGTCTCTCCCTCCGTCCGCCTTGGGCGCCGTGGCCGGGGGTGTGGCTGAGAAGGGAAAGCTTCCTGGGGGGGAGAGAAGCGTGGAGCAGAGATGGGCCTGTCACTGTGGCCGGACGCTCGCTCGAGGCAGATGCATTTTTCAGGTCACCAGGCTGGAGCCACCAGGTGGGGGAGGGAGGCCCGCTGCAGCCGGACAGTCAGCTGGCAGGGCTGTGGGGGGGCCGCAGGGCCCCGGGAGCTGTCACCGCTGACTGATGGATGGGGACAGCTTCCAGTCGCCGGCCGTCCCCGCCACGAGCCCCGTGGCCATCTCTGTGGCCGCCCACGCTGGTCTCCCGCCCGGCGCCTTGCTTTGAACGTCCACAAGGCCTTTTGTCCCCGCGGCAGGAGCCGGGCAGCAGGCGAGGGGCCTTCAGAGGAAGGAGCTGCCTGCTGGGTCTTCCCCTCCCCCGACCCCCACTGTGCCCCTCTAATTACCTGCGGGCAGGAGGGGTGGCTGCGGGCCAGCTGAGCCCTTAGGAATCTGCTGGGGGAGGAGAGGGGGGTGGTGGCCAGAAAGGCCTGGAATTCCAGCCTGCAGAGACAATGGGGACATGCTCCTCCAGATCAAATACTGGAAACTGAGGCCCAGAGAGGGCAACAGCCTTGTCCGAGGTCACACAGCGAGTTAGAAGTGGGCTCGGGCTGGAGCCGGGGGTGTTTAGAGGCAGGAGGAAAACTGGCACTTAGTAGTTTCTGAAGCTCTACTTGACACTTGCTGTCTTGTTGAATCAGACAGACCCGTTTCTGGCCACCCTCCCTCCCCAGAGGTTAATTCATCTCTGAGCCCCTGTTTCCCCATCTGCTCAGTACACTTACTCACTGGGGCCTCCTGGATGCAGGGCCACGAAGACACGTAACTTAGACGTGGGGTCTGACCACAAGGTGCAACAGTGAGCAAAGCGGGGGACGTGCGCATGAGTTGGCAGATGGCTGGGCTCACGCGGCAAATACGGTGGGGGCGAGCAGAGGTGGCTGTGGGACCCAGAGGGGACGGGAAGGGCTTCAAGGAGGGCTCAGTGCCTGAGGAGCTGCCCCAGAGAGCAATGGTGGCCGTCGGAGGAGCTGAGGCAGAGGCAGGGGGCAGCCAGGAGTCTACTGCACCAGTCCGGGCAAGAGGTGACCAGGGCTGGGCTGGGCTTCGAGCCGACGGGCCGCAGACTCTTGGGTGCAGCCGCAGGTTGGCAGTTTCTTAAAAGCTAAGCACAGATTTGCCATGTGACCCGGGTATGCCGCTCCTGGGAATATACCCAGAGGAACTGGAAACACGGACTCCAACGGATGCTCGTACACCAGTGTTCACTGTGGCGTTATCGCAGTAGCAAGACGGTGGAAACGGCCGAGTGTCTCTCTCCGGATAAACGGGTGAGCAAGACATGGCACGTCCCTCCAACGGGATCTCGCTCAGCCCTGAGAAGGAATGAGGTTCTGATGTGAGCCGCAACGTGAACGTACCTTGGGAGCATTTTGCTAAGTGAAATTAGCCGGGCTCACAAGGACGCATGTTGTGTGATTCCACTTACACGAAATAGCTACGGCAGCAAATTCGCAGAGACGAAGTAGCCCAGCGGGTCACAGGGCTGGGCGGGGAACGAGGGCGTATTGCTTCATGGCCACAGAGTTTCTGTTTGGGTGGGGAAAACGTTTTGGAAACAGATAGTGGTGACGGTGCATGACACTTTGCATGTACTTAATGCCACTGAATTGTCCGCTTAAAAATATTTAAAATGGAAAATTCTGTGTGATATTTATGTATAAAAAACCCACAATTTGGCCGGGCGCGGTGGCTCACGCCTGTAATCCTAGCACTCTGGGAGGCCGAGGCGGGTGGATAGCTCAAGGTCAGGAGTTCGAAACCAGCCTGACCAAGAGCGAGACCCCATCTCTAAAAAAAAAAAAAAAAAAAACAAAAAACAAAAACCCACAATTTAAAAAATTATATATCAAAAAACAATCATTGCACTGTACACTTAGAACGGGTGGGTTGTATAGTATATGAATTATATCTCAGTAAAGCTACTGAAACACCAAGTGGGTGGAAGCCATGGGTGGGATCCTGACACTGTCACTGAAATGGGAAGACAGGGAAGCCCCCTTAGGGGAAATGAAGGCCGCTTTGCCCACATTGGCAAAAGGTGACCAGCGGCCCCTGTCCCTTGCCTGTGGACATGTACATCTTCCCAGAGCCTTCTGGGAGATTCCAGTCCTGCTCCCACGCTGACGTGCTGTGTGCCCTATGCCAAGTTGCACAACCTCTCTGAGCCTCAGTTTTCTCATCTGTATATCCAGTCGTTTGCCAAGGGCTGTGTGCTGGGCACAGGGTCAGATAATTGCTCCGAATTATCTCACCATATTTGAGAGAAGAACTCGGAGGCCCAGAGCGGGTGGGAGGATCGCTTAGAGCTCCCAGAAAGCGCAGGCTCAGACGGCCTTCGCCTTCGAACGTGGTCTGGGGTTGGCCCGGGGTTTGCCTCAGTTCCTGCGTCCCGAGGGCTCCCGGCCGCCCCCCTTCCCTCCCCCCTGCGACTGTTTGGAGCTGGTCACGGATTTCGTTCCTTCTGCAAATGATCTCCATGTGTCGGGGATTGGGTTTCTCCTCGTCTGGCCCTGTCCCTCTGGGGACCCCGGCCCCCCACGGGCCGGTGCAGCCGGGCGGGGCCCCCCCAGCAGCCCCACGCTCGTGCTGACCCCGAGCTGGGGCCCCGGCAGGACGGGCCTGGCATCTGGTTTAGCCATCAGAGCAGGGGCTTGTTTGGGTTTGAGTGACCCGTGGCGCCCCGGGAGGGGAGGGGACGCAGGCGGCGCGGCGAGGCGAGGAGGCAGAGGGATGGGAGAGCCGGAGCCAGGCAAGCAAGTCCCAGCACGCCAGCGGGGCACCCACGGCAGAGAAGACACGTGCACGCACGCACACGCACACGCACCCACCCTGCACACCTTCACGCCGCCTTAGCTCTCACAGCCCGCGTGCCTGGCCATTCTCCACGCGTGCTCTGTGCCATCCAGCCGCTCCGCCGTGCCCGGCTGTCCCTCGTCCCTCCGCCTGGAACGTCCTCCTGGGCCGCCCCCCAAACGCCAGTCCTGTGGTTTCCATGTCCCTACTTCCGCTCCGCCGCCCCGCGTGAGCGCTCCGTCCCTGCACCTCCCCCGAGTTCCCGGGGCCTCTCTGTGGAAAGGCCACCCCACACCTCACTGACCCTCCCAGCGGCCCGGCTGTGATCGTTCCCGTTTCGAGGCTGAGCAAAGAGAGGATCTGAGAGGCTTAGTGATTAGGCCCAGGTCACCCAGCACCTGTGAACACTCGGCCTGGGGGTCAGAGCAGCCTGTGTCTGCTGCCCCGTGGCACGTCCAGTGGCCCCTGCTTGTTCCTCATCTCCCCTTTAATGGTCGTTGTGACAGGGGGATGTGGTTTCTAAGGGCTCACTTTGTCCCTGCACAGCCGGGTGGCCTTGGGCACCTGCCAGCCCTCAGCCTCCGCGCGTGCAGGCAGAGAACAGGACTCCGCTCTCTCCATCCTGCCCTGCAGGAACCGGGCTGGGTGGGAAGCGGCACCCCGGTTCCAACAAGAGGAAACTGAGGCCGAGCAAGGCCAGTGGCCTTTCTAAGGAGCCACAGTGCCGGGGCTGAGATTCAAACCCAGGCTTTGGACTTCCGGGCCTGGCTTTGCCCGGTGACCCCAGCCTGCCCCTGCCCGCCAAGCGCCGGCCCCGCCCTGAGCATGCCCGGTGCGTGTCGCTGACCCCGCCCCGGCCCGGCAGGGCAGGGATTGGGGCTGGCAGAGCTCGGGGGGCTGATCGGGGGAGGGAAAGGCTCCCTGGGGACTTGGGTCTCTGTGGCTCCTTCTGCCCAGCCCCCAAGTTGGGCGGCAGCTTTATTGCATCTGTCAGACGGGGACACTGTGCGCACCTGCTCTTAGGTGGTCATGAGAATGGACGTGAGTTGGTAGAAACCACATCCAGCGCGTAGAGTGAGGCCGGCCCCTCCACGACCACGTGAGCGTCGGTCACTGTGTGAACATTCTTCACTCATCGTTGGCGTGGCGTGGCGTTGGTTAGGTGCTGGGGCTGCCTTTTTAGCAAAAACCTAGTTGACTGTCACAAGAATTTGGGGTTGAGTTGGGATATGACAATGGCCTTGGCCTCTCCAAGCCTCAGTGTCTACATCTGTGAAATGGGGATGAAGCTACAGCCTCACCCATCATTTGCAACCACAGAGTGTTTAGCTGCTCAGGGCTGCCGGGTGCCGGTCTGCTCAGAGGCCCACACAGGTCTCTCTGCTCGTCTGTGACAGCCAGGACACACCCCAGGGCCCGGGGAGGGGGGCCAGCTGCCCCGGGTGGATGGCTCGTGGTGGCGGTTTTGGGTTTCAGCGCCTGGTTTCTTTGCCTGCCGGGCTGGCCAGGGCCAGGTTGACCATCCAGACTGAAAATACCTGTGCAAATCTCTCTTGTCACACCCCCAGCCTCCTCCCACTGGGGACACGCCAGAGGCTAAAATAAGGCCTGAGGTCAGAGGGGGCCTGTACCCGGCTGCCACCTGCTTCGGCCAGTCCCTTGGGACTCAGTGCTCCTGGCACAAACTCTACAATGACAGTCGGCAGACCGGTGCCAGGCTGAGCCATCTCCAATCCCCATGGGGTTTAGGATGCAGACTCCCCGGCCTGACCTGGAGAGGCAGACTCAGTGGCCCGAAGTGGGGCCCAGAGCTCCCAGGGGATTCTGCTGCCGGCTGATGTGGGGTGTCCCCCTTCCACCACCCTTGACACTGACACTTGTCTCCCTTGCAGGGACACCAGGAGCCTCTGGACACAGGGCAGGGTCTGAGTTACTGCTGCCTGTCTGAGCGAGTGTGGGGTGGAATGATGAATGAATGGATGGATGGATGGATGAATGAGTGGACAACCAGCTTCCTGGAGAATTTTGGACTTTTCTTGCCACTCTCAGTGGGGAGAGCCTTGGAGCCGATATTCCCTTTAACGTGTGAGCTCAGTGGAGAGGTGTGAGGAGACGTTTTCCTGATTGCTTAGAGCCCCCTCCTGCAGGCAGCCTTCCCAGATTTCTTCCCCACCTGCTGTGCCCCGCCCCCACTCCCTACTTCCCTCACCCACATCATGCCGCTCTCTTGTT
>VBSM01003230.1:1989418-2000704 GCA_008086735.1 Cheirogaleus medius | reverse complement strand
ATGCACACACATGCTCACACACACATGCTCATATATACACTCATATGCTCACATACACACTCACATGCACACACATGCTTACACACATACACTCATATACACATACACTCACACACATGCTCACACACACTCGCATGCACACACTTACATGCACACACATACACACATGCACACACATTCACACACGCTCACCCACATACATACACTCACACGCAAACACATACTCACATGCACACGCTCATATGCACACACACTCACATACACATACACTCTCACACATGCACACACATGCTCACATACACACACTCACATGACACACATGCACACACACTTACATGCACACACATACATATACACACTCACATGCAGATACTCACATACACATATATATACACTGGCATGCACACACATACACACATACACTCACATGCACACACGCATACGCATACTCCCTCCCAGGCCACGTCATCCCGGCTCAGAAACACAGACCCCACACAACACTCATTGTGAGAAAAGTTCTCAGCGCCTACTGAGTGCCTGGCACGAGGGTCACGGACTAATCTGGAGACGGAGAGATCCCCGTCCCGGGCGGGTGGACCCCGGACCCCCACGCAGTGGCCCATAGTCTTACCTGCACGGCCCCCAACACATCCAGGAGGCCCCGCTCCCCTCCACACCCCCCTCCTTGGTTCCAACGCTTCCGTCCTGTTTCCTGGGGTGGGGGTGGGGCTCAGACAGCACTGGTGGTGGCCTCCCCCCCGGGCCTCCTTACGACCTGCAGACCTACCCCTCTGCCCTGACCCCCGCCAGCCCCACCAACCTTTGTGATGGGCGAGGGGGAGGCCCCAGGAGAAGGTTCTTCAAAGCAAGCCCCAGACCCCCCCCATGCTGCATTCAGAGCCCCCAGAGCGGCTCTGCTCGGAGGCCCGGCCTGGTCACAGCAGAGACATCCCTGCGGCTGGAGGGCCGGAGGCTGCTTGGACCCGCGGGGCAGCAAGGCAGCGTTTCCTGAATCTTTCCGCCTCTCTGGGCGACCCCAGACAAAGGCAGGCGCGTGCAGGGCCAGCCAGGTGCACGATCCTCTGCCGGCTGATGCCACCCACGGGCAGCGCTGTGGTGGGGGTGGGGCAGAGGGCCATCTGCGTGGCCGCCTCGTCCGCCGCCCCTCCCTGGGGGTCAGGAGGGGCCAGATCGATGCCGGGCCCAGCTGCCCAGCGCTGCCCCATGACGAGCTGGCCAGGCCTGGGTCTAATTGATGACACTGGGTGTCTGCGGGGGCCCAGGTGGCGAGGCCTGGGCAGCCTCTGGCTCCCCCAAGGCACAGCCCGGCTGGGGACAGAGGAGTGGGAAAGAAAGGAGGCACGGGGCGGGGTGTCTGTGAGTCCCAATTAAGCCACGAGTGGCACCGCCTGGGCTGCCCTAATTTGGTGTGGCATAATGAGCCGGGCAATCGGCTGCTGTGTGACCGGAGTTTAAGCCCCATCTGGGCCGGGCCCTGGGAATAGCCTCTTCCGTCCTGGCCCTGCGGACCAGGGACGATGGCGGGGCTGGTGGCTGTGGCGGGCACGGCTCGCTAGGGTACGCAAACACTTTCTCCCGCGTGCTAGCAATGGCATCTGTTTTTTTATGGGGAAGCATTACTGCCCCCTTTTACAGATGGATAAACTGAGGCCCAGAGAGAGGAAATGAAACCTCCCAGTTCACGACTGGCCCAATCTAAGAGCTGAACCCAGCTCTTAGATTTCTTTCCTTTTCCTTCCTGAGATTGTTTTGTTTTTTAGGATTATTCGACTTAGCCAACAAAAACACAGGATGCCAAGTGAAATCTGAATTTCAGATGGACAATCAATACATTTAATATGATTTTGTCACATGCAATATTTGGGATATAGCTTACACTAAAAAAATGACCTGTTCTATATTTTATCTGGCAACATTCTCCATGGTTCTTAAGGGCCTTGGGGCGCCGGGGCAGAGGAAACAAACTTCGGAGGAGCCAGTCGGACTCGGATTCAAACTGGTTTTGCCACTTTCTTCCTGTGTGGTTGTGGCTGACAGAATAATGTCGCATCCCCAACCCCCAAGACGTCCACTTCCTAGTCCCTAGAGCCTGTAGTGCGGTACCTCACGTGGCAAAAGAGACTTTGAAGTTAACGATCGGGAGACGGGGAATTTGTCCTGGATACCTGGGTGGGTCAATGTCGTCTCCAGCCCCGGAATGATTCTCTCCTAGAGCTTCCAGCAGGAACGCAGTCCCGCCGGCACCTTGATTTTATCTTCATAGGATCATTTCGGGAGTCTGAGCCCTAGAACTGTAAGGTGATAGATGTGTGTTGGTCGGAGCCACTGCATTTGTTACAGCAGCAACAGGGAGTGCATACAGCGGCCTTGTGTGAGCCGCTTGAGCTCTGTGGGCCTCCGCATTCTCATCTGGAGAATGGGTTTGGTTCTGTTCTCCACGAGGGTTGACGGGAGGTTCATCCAGGACACGGCAGTTGATGTTCCACTTGGCTGTGGCTGTTGTAAAACCTCTTTGGGGACCTGAAGGCCCTGCCGCAGGCTCCTCCCTTGCCAAGTTTAGCCAGAGCCCCTGAAACACCCTCGGATGCCGGGGACCCCGCTTTCCAGGGGATGAGCTGGCCCGGGCTCAGAGCACCTCCAGAAGCTTCCGGCACCAAGGAGCATGGGCACCTGGGTCCTACAGACCCTGCTCTGCCATTTCCTAGCTGTGTGGCCTTGGATACAGGCCTCACCTCTCTGCCTCAGTTTCCTCAATGAGGCTCAGGGTGCACCCACCTCTCAGCATGTTTCTGAGGCAGAAATCAAACCCAAGCACAGGCCCGTGGGTGGGAGGCTCTGGCAGGTCGTCTGTGAGCTGGTTCCCACCCACTCCCATGTCACAGACGGGGACACCAAAGTCCAGCAGGACAAGCTGAACGTCGCCCCGTGTGCGGTTGGCAGGTCCTGGATTGGACGCTGAACTTCCCGATGCAGGTTCTTGGACAACCCGCCTGTCCCCTTTCCTGTTGGTCAGGGGACTCTGAAGGACGTCTTAAACCTCTGGGGGTGGGGACAAGTTTGTCAGAAGCAAAGAGAGAAAGTGCGTCCCGGTTGGACTGAAGGGTGCAGCTCTGGGATTCGCTTCTGATTCCGGGTGGACCCAGTGGCCAGTGTGTGGGCATCCTGGTGACCGTGGGCCCTGCCAAGTGGCCTCGGGAGGGGCTCTCATATTGATGGGGAGCAGCTGTGTTCACAGCATGCCTGGCGTCCTCTTTAGGGGTGACCTCAGAGCCAGCAAGCCAGGCAGCCCGCTCCTGCCCTGCCTGGCTGAGACCCTCTCCTCTGGGGGGCTCAGACTGTCCCTCCCTTCCCTGCTGGACCTCTTAGGGACAGAGATCTCAGAGGCCTTCCCCTCACCCCCATATCCTGGTTCATAGATAAGGAAACTGATCTAGGAATGGTGAAGCGAATTTCCTAGGGCACTCAGCTAAAAAGTATTCGGAAGAGAATGAGACCCGGGACTTCCAGGTAGACCCCCAAATGGCTCACCCCTTACCAGGAAGGAGGGAGAGTCTAGAGATTGCAAACAACACCTCTGATGCCAGGTGAACTGCTTGGGTTCAAACCTCCTCCCTCCTTTGCACTAGCTGTGCTGCCTCAGGCAAGCCACGCGACCTCTCTGAGCCTCAGCTTCTTCCTCTGCAAAAGAAGTTGATGGTAACAATTGCACCTACCTGGAAGACTGTCAGGGGAATTAAGTGAACTAACCAATAGGCATGAAGTGTTCGGAACGGGGTCTGATATGTGAGAAACCCCCCTGTGAGCACGGATATCCTTACGTTTATTTCTCGGTGAGAGATGCTACTAGTGAGGCCGGGGTGACTGCTCATTGGCACGTTGGACGTGACGTCAAGTAACCTCAGACCGCAGTGAGAAACATAGATTCCTTTTTGACATGTCCATTCGGTCCTCGGAGTCACTGTCCAGGTAAAGGTCTCAGCTGGGTGCTGTCTGCGCTCTCGCACGCGCTCCTTTTCCCTTTTCGAGGAAGAGGGCCGGGCTGCGGCCACGGACGTGGCAGGCAAGACGGCCGCTGGAACTTACACCCATGTTCACTGAGCTCATTGTTTTATAGGTCGCTTTTATTTTGTCACAACTGACGCCGATTTCCCATGTATGCTGCCGGTACCAACGTCCTTGCAAAACAAGTTGACTTGAGGGCCAAGACCACGTCATGGAGGAAGGACACGTGCGCATGGCCCGAACGTCCCCGGGCCACCAGGGGACAGCTTCTTGGTCTCATATCACCATGCGAAACAGATCAGAAGTTTGGAGAGGGAATAGCCAAAGACGTTTAAAAAACTGGGATGTGAAATACTTCTCGTACAATTTCTATCTTTCTGGGATTTTGTGTTCCTAAATATACAAGACATAAATGATCATTTGAGGCACTGGCCACATTTTTGAGAGCTCAGTGTTGTGTCCCAGAAACACTAGAGGAATCTACAAGTCTTTGGAGATTTTTTGAGTCTCCTACAAAAAGGATATCGCTGCTGTGGAAGGAACAAGGTCTCTTTGTCCCTGGCCCTCTCCCTACCTCCTGCTCCATAGAAAGTGGTTTCTAACCATGTCTTCAGTGTCTTAGGAATTATGTCATACTTAGTTTCTTAAGATTACAGAACTCCTTAACTTTCTCCTCTCTAGTCTAGATAAACCCAGTCCCATTGCACACCACCTTCCCTACTGGGGAAAGTACACATCGGCACAATATTTTTTGGAGGGCAACTTGGAAGTAGACATCCAAAGTGTTATATATAAACTATATTTATTTATTTCTCTGCTCAGCCATTCCACTTCTAGGGTTCCATCTTTGGGGAATAAATTATCATAACATCACATAAAGATCCAGTGATAAAAGGATGTTCATTGCAGCAGACATTTAGAAGCAACCTAGCTGCCCAACCATGGGGGATTGGGTTAATGAGAAGCCCTCCATCCCCACCATGGAATAGCAATATGGTCAGCTGTTAACAGGAGGTAGCAGAAGAATGTCAGCTCCACAGGGGCGGGGGTTTGTTCATTCATTTGTGTTTTCACTACTCTAGCCCCAGGATCTAGGACAGTGCCCAGCATACAGTAAGTAGGTGCTCAGAAAAGATTTGTTGGGTGTTGAGTGAATGAACGAATGCTTAACAATGTGGAAAGATCATTTCAGTATTGTCAAATTGTGCATGTTATCCCATTTTGTGTAAATAGACATAATGCTTATATAGAGAGGAAGTTGAAAGATCATAAAATGATAGGCTTGGTGATTTCCGGACTTGCTGATTTCTACAATGTATACAATCAATGTGTTACATTTGAATGTACACAATCAATGTGTTACATTTGAGTGCACACAATCAATGTGTTACATTTGAATGTACACAATCAATGTGTTACATTTGAATGCACACAATCAATGTGTTACATTTGAATGTATACAATCAATGTGTTACATTTGAATGTATACAATCAATGTGTTACATTTGAGTGTATACAGTCATCAATGTGTTACATTTGAGTGTATACAATCAATGTGTTACATTTGAGTGTACACAATCAATGTGTTACATTTGAGTGTATACAATCAATGTGTTACATTTGAATGTATACAATCATCAATGTGTTACATTTGAAATAAACAATGCAAATGATTTCTTTCTGAGACTGTGAAAATGCCTGTGGGATTGGGCGATGATGCAGCCCTCCAAGCCCTTTTGATGAAAACATCTCCACCATGTAGATTCCAAGTTCTCAAAACTCTGAGACCACCGTTCCCGAGAACATGCGGTTACGGCTCCGGGGCCCCCGTAGGTCTGTGCCGTCCGGCTCTGGCTTACGCTCTGACAGCCAGTTCAAAGCTCCATGACCAAGATGTCAAATCTGGAATTTTAATCCATGACAAAGCGGGACATTTTCTCATGTTTCACTGTGACAAGTCTGGATGCTGCACACCCAGGGCCTGCCCACCCCCGCCCGCCCCGTCCGGGTGGAGCGCTGAGGGTCCAAGTGCACGCAGTTGGTGGGGCCTGCCGCCCACCCTGGACCCTCCAAGGGCTGGGATTGGGGCAAAGACCCGACGTCCTTGAAGTTCCTCCAGGAGCTACAGAAGGGAGACGCTCTGGGCCGGCGGGAGTGGGTTAACCCTGATAATGGCTGTGAGTGATCTGTAAACAGACGAACAGACAAAACCATCATCCCATGCTGGTTAAAGTAATTCCAGACATCGGGGCAGAAAGGGGAAGGGAGGTGGGAGATTTCGGGTGGGAGGGGGAGCCGTGGGGGAGAGAGATGCACCCCTGCTCTAAACCCGTGCGAAGGAGGTTCTTTTTCATTTGTAGATAAAATCAGCTACACCAGACACTCTAGAAACTGGGAAGAAATGGGAAAAATCCCTGTCACTGCATTTTCATTCTTGTTTTTTTTTTCCTGAACATTTGTCTCCCGTCTTGGGATTTGAATATCCTAAGACAAGACAGGTGAGTGGTGTCCCATCATCCTCACGTCTGACCCAACTGCATGTGGGTCCCATGGGGGGGATTCTCAAGGGCCATTTGGGCGACACACACTGACATGAGAAACCAGCCCCCTGCAGGACGGGGGCCCCAGGAAGCTCCCTGTCCTCTCCACGGCCACACCGTGGCCTGTGACAAGTCTTCGGGCTGGCCCTCGGTTAGCTGGTGGGTCCTCGGTCACAGAGGGCGGCATGGTTTACCGCGGTGCAGCAGTCTGAACGGAGGCTCAAGTGCCTGCCGGGATGGGAAGAGTGTGACTCTGGGTTCGAGTGAGGAAGGCTGAAGTCCCCGCGAGCGTGGCTGGGCCCCAGAATGCCAGGCTGCCCTCAGAAGAACCACAGATGTCCCCAGTTAGCCCTGAGGGTGTGGCGCAGCCGGCCACTCCTCGGAGCAGCCCGTGGTGGGGACAGCTGGTCCCTGGCTCTGGAATGTGGAACTGCCGTGGGTCCCTCGCTGAGCCAGTGCGTTGGGTTGGCGCCCTCCTGACTCTTCTCTTCCGGTGGGCTGGGTCCCCTTCGTCCCCACCTTGCTCGAGGGCAGCAGGTAGCACCAAGACTTGCTTGGCAAGTTCCTGCAGCCCTGGGGAGCCTGTGTCGTCATACGGGTGACACTCGTCCATGAGATGAGGCGATGGAGGAAAACGTCGACTCCTGGTTTCTCTTTAGGAGCCAGGAAGTTCGTCCTCCTCGGCGCGTCAACAACCCCCTCTGCAGAGACGATGGACCCAGCGTGTCTCCCAGAAGGAGCACCCCTCCCTCCCGGCTGCGGTCTCGCCTCCATTCTGCCTGCGTCCATCCTGGGAAGCCAACGCTATTCTTATTTTTTATTTGTAGCCCTGGTGATGTTGGTTCCAGCAAAATCTCCGAGAACCCCAGAGATAAGACAGGCGGGAAGGGCCGGGGTGGGTTGGCGCCTGGGAACCGCCTGGCTCTGCCTTCTCCCACTCAGCCCACCAGGTGCTCGAGGAAGCTTCCAGAACCCCTAGGGTTCCACGGAGGACAATTTGAAAACCACTGGTGGGGACCCTGGCTCCCCTGCCTGGGATTCAGAGCTGGTCCGAGTGCCAGCTCTGCCCTGGCCTTGCCACACGGACCAGCTCCTTTCTTCTTCGGGCTTCAGTTTCCCCACGTTTTACAGACTCCCAGAGTTTGGAGGAGCCAAGATGAAAAACAAGCCTCTCACCCAATGGCGAGGAAGTGGGTGGCCCAGGAAGGGTCTGCACGTGGCCCGGGGCACGCGGCAAACACTCCGGCTGGAAGGGCCAAGACTGCTGCCTGCGTGGAGGGGAGGTCCCCAGCTGTCCCAGGTGGGACAGGGGCAGGCCAGACGGCAGCGCCCACAAGCCAGCCCTGCTCCCTGAAGCCACAGGGCCAGCTTTTCCTCCCATCTGGAAGGAGCGAGCCTCCTGGATATTTATTCGAGTTCTGCAGAGCAGGAAGTGGCTCTCCAGGGCCGAGCTGAGGCTTGTGTGGCCCGAACACCGTCTTTGCTATTTCAGGGTTAAGACCACGGATCCCTTCCCTGGGTGCAGTGGTGTGAACACTGGGCTCAGGGGAACGTGAGCGGCCGCTGGGCCCTGCCCCGTGTCTGTAGTCCAGGTGGGCATTGGGGCGGGGGCTGGGGGCGCCCCCTCCCTGCCAGGGTTCCAGTGGCCTGGGTCCCTTCCTCCCCACTGGGGTTGGAAGCAAGTGCAGTTTCATTTTCCTGGTGACGATGAGAGGTTGGGAGCCCCCGTTGGGTGGGTGGGGAGTGGTTTTCCCTCTCTGAGCCTCTGTACCCCCCTCGTCCCTAAAACAGGAGTGACCATACGGTGGGCGCTTGGGACACTATAGCCGCGATGATTCCTGTCACCGCTGCTGTTGTTGTTATGCAGTGCAGTTGAATAGGACACATTCCCTGCCCCCAAGAAGTTGGCAAGGAATTGGGGACAGAGAGGAGGGCAGGACCAGAGCTCCCAGAGACGAACGCGATGACCCTCGGTGGATACAGGGAGGCCGAGGAGGGTGGGGAGGGCTTCGAGCAGCAGCAGGAGGGAAGGAGGGTGCTCCAGGCACCCACAAAAGCCCAGCTGGGAAGCAGATCCCTGCTTGGTCACACGCTGAAGGACGGTCAGCAAGGCTGGGTGGCCGTGCCTGGGGGCAGTGGCGGGAGGCAAGTCCGGAGCACCCTTGGTGACCCAGTCAAGCACGCTCCTGTGAGTCCTGGCAAGGAGTGGGCAGCGTCCCCCCAAATTTGCATTTTAAGCCCTGGACGACACCTTAACCCCACAGGACCATTGGCAATGAACGGCAAACTTGCGGGTGTCCATGAGCAACAGAGGGTCCCCTTTGGGAACACTGAGGCTGGAGCAAGGGCCAGCGACACGAGGCATGACCAAGTGGGGCTTTCCACCAGCCCTCCACGGCTGGACACGCAGGAGGCTGAAAGAAAAGCAGGTTGAGCGACGTGGTGACGTTAAGCGGAGGGCAGAGCGTGGCTCCTCGTGGCTGCTGTGCCCGCGAAGCAGCCGTGATCGGGACGGCTGGGGAGGGCCTGTGGCCTGCACCGGACGCTGGGAACCGGGGGCCGGTGGGCGCGGTGGTGGAGTGGGGTTTCCCGGGCACGGTTGCCGGGCGGGCGTGAGAGGGCAGGGACAGGTGTGGCCCATGCGCTGCTGGGGTCCAGAGTGGGGGGCGAGCAGCCCCAAAGGGACAGAGACCCAGTGCAGGGAAGCTGCCCAGGGGTCTCCGTGGTCAGGGTCGCGCCTTGTGTGCCAGGATCTTCATTTTACAAAGAGCTCACGGCGCTCCGGCATCGCGTTGGTTGGTGGGCGTCCGGGTTCCGAAGCCAGGGGTTGGATTCAAGCCCTCTCACCCCTTGATGGCTAGCTGACCTGGGAAAAGTCCTCGCTCCTTCTGAGTGCACTTTCTTATCTGTAAGATGGGTTTGTCACGCGCCTACCACCTAGTGTTATGCCGGGAGGGGCCTGAGGCAGGATGCATGCAAAGTGCCCGCAGACCACACCGTGGGTGCCCAAGCAGTGTCAGCTGCGTGATAACACGACTATGATGGTTCTAGGACACTGTCTTTGCTCTGTGCTTGGCCCAGGCGCGTGGGGACTCTGAGGACAAAATGCAGTGGCCAGGTCGGGAACCGCCGATGGATTCATTCCCTCAGCATTCGTGGGGGCTGCCGGGGGGCAGGTTCCATGTCCAGTGGGGACACAGGCGAGACCGGGCTCCGGCCCCACTGCCAAGCCAGGGCCCTTCCTCCCTGCCGTCTCCAAGGGCCACAGTGGGCTCACTCCCCCACCCACCGCGTTCCTCCCTCTCCTGACCCGGACCTTCTCTCTGCCCTGTCTCCTTCTCACTCTTCTTCAGGCTTGTCTGTGAGCTCCTCCTCTTTCTGTCTCATGGGCTGCAGCTCCCGGGGCTTGGCCCAGGCCCTCTGCCTACTCCCTCTCCTGGGACATCCCACCCGCCCTTGGGCTTGGTGTTCGTTTTTAACTTCCAACACTTTCCCAGTCTCTCTCCATTTCCAGCCCAGGCTCATTCATTCATTCATTCATTCGTTCACTCACTCACAAATAGCAAGCTCCGTCTGGCAGGAACTTAGTCTGCCATGCTCACCACCCTCTGCCCAGTCCCTGGAACAGGGCTGGCCGATGTAGCTCCTCAACCACACTTGCTGAACGAATGAATGAATGAATGAATGAATTGTGGACCTCATGGAGGAGACTTCCTCTCCCAAACCTTGTCATACATGACCCCCATATCCTGGAGAGGGGAGGTCTAGGAGGAGCCCGACAGTCTAGTCTGAGCCCAAAGTCATATACAAGAGGGTTGAAAAGTCCCTAAAAGATCATCCGGCTCACGCCTCGCACTCCCATTTAGCAGATGAGAAGGCTGAGGCCTGAGCCGCAAAGTGACTTGCCAAAGTCACATGGCAATTCGGTGGCTGGCCTGGGACCTGGCGTGCAGAACGGGGCTCTTGCGTCTTGTCTTGCAGACCAGCGGGTCCCTGGCGGCCCCAGAGGCTTCCAACAGCCACTGCCGGTGACGCATTTCTGTCACGTTACATAACGGCAGGCAGGTAATAACCACTCAGTCTCCGCTGTCTCAGCGCATAATAGGTAGAAAAATGAATTCAAATGTCATTCGCTGCAATAAAAGAAAGTATTCTTAGTGCTCGCAGCGCTCGGCGGGGCTGAGGCGAGGTGCAGCGCGCTCTCAATGAATCACCCGGCAAAGGGGGAGCGAGGGAATCTCAATTATTCCCCGGCAGCGTCAGCCCCGCTGAAGTGTGAGCGCCGGGGTTATTTTTATGACCGAGGCTGGTGAGTGTGCGTGTGTGCGTGCAGGGGTGAGCAGGGCCAGGCGTGTGCACGTGGGTGCCTGTGTGTCTGTGTGTGTGTGCTTGCATGTGACGTGCACAGGTTTGGGCGTAGAGCGTGCACAATGTGCGCCCTCTGCACAGTCAGCCCGAGGGGCCAGGGGCTCCTTCGCCGTGGCACTCACCCCTGTTTCCCTGGCGCCCAGCCTGGTATCTTGCACACAGTAGGTGCTTTATAACTGCCTGTTAAATGCATCAACACACCCCCAGCCCTGCCGTTCCTTCCACCAGCATAACCTCAGGTCATCCCCGGATCCGACCGCTTCTCTGCACCCTGCGTTCACGGCCCCAGTCTAAGCCACTGTCCCTGCCCTCCCTCCCTGCCTTCCTCCCTCCCTGCCTCCCTCCCTGTTCTCCC
>VBSM01003230.1:1966433-1989318 GCA_008086735.1 Cheirogaleus medius | reverse complement strand
CCGTGGGGCCGGAAAGGGGGGTCTGCACAGGTGTCTTCTGGGGGGGGAGGGGGGAGCCCTGGGGCGCTGTCTCTAGCAGGAGGCCGGATGCGCCTGCTTTTCAGGACAGGGGGAGAGGCGGCTGGCGGCAGGACCGAGCATCTACTGTCTGCCTGCTCCTTTGTGGACCGGCTGCCACGCACCACCTAACCCATGAGTCGGGTATGGCTGCCACCCATTTTACAGAAGGGGAAACTGAGACTCAGGGAGGGTGGCATTTACTCGAGGTCACAGAGCTGGGAAGTGGCAGAGCCAGGATTTGGAGCCAGGTCTATGTAACTTCAAAGCTGGGGTCTTAGCCACTGTTCTTTTAGCTTTCTTTCCAAACAACAACGATGGTACTCACAGGAATAATAATACTCCTTCCACTTGGAAAGCTTTCCCTGGCTCCCAGAGGCCTTCTGGGACACAGGGGAAGCCCAGGGAGACAAGGTGACTTGTCCAGGGTCACACAGTGTTTCTGGGCCCCTCCAGTCCTGCAGAAGTTGTTTTTGTCATTGTCCTCTTGATCCTTAGAGAATCCCACCCTGACTCACAGAGGCCCACACCCTGACCCCAGCAGGACTGGCCGAGGGTGGGGGTGTAACTCCTCAGAACCCAGGAACTCGGAACACGCGTGTCTGAGTCCCCCTGCCTACCCCGTGGTGGCGAGATCTCGGTGACCGTGCGGGGCTGGGATGTCGTTCCCCACCGTAGGGAGGACAGATTTCTTCTCCGTATCTGTTGCCGGGTTCCCGGCTGAGGCTCCTGCAACAGACGGCAGACTCACAGGAGAAAAGCACGCACGTTTATTTCATAAGTTTTATGGGACACGGGACCCTCCGAAATGGAGACCCACACGAACGGAGAGATCTGTTTACGCTCAACCTGACGAAGCGTGGCCAGTCGCGGACACGTGTGATGGGACAAGGCGGTGTGAGCTCATGGTAACACACTCGGGGGACTTAGCAAGGCTGTGTGTCAGATTCGTCCGTGTCCTCATGTCTTCGGAGATTAGGACGCCCGCTGCTCCGCGTACAAGGAGGCCACCTCTGGATCGAGGGTCTCGTGACCTGCTGTAGGGGACAAGGGCGGGAGGAAGGTGAGCGAGACCTTCCTGCTTCTGCTATTTTCTCAAATGCCAAAGTGCCATATTTTGGGGTAACGTGTCCTGAACCCCCACATAGAGAGGGAGCATTTGGCAGGGAAGTTATTGCTGTGAGACATTCTCCTCTGTCCCGAAAGTGCCTCTCTAGGTCTTTTCTCTGTCACTCTCTGTCCCTGTTTCTATTTCTCTGTCTCTGTCTTTCTCTCCGTTTCTCTTTGCTTCGCTTCCGTCTCACTTCAAATCCTTCCATTTTGCCCCAAAGGCTGGAATGGGAATATGGATGCAAAGGGACACCAGCCGCACCTACACAAATAACCCAGCGTGTGTGTGTGCGTGTGTGTGTGTGTGTGTGTGTCGCGGGGTGGGGAGGCAGGGGAAGGACTCAAAGGGAAAAAAACCCGTAACAAACAAAACAAACATGGTGTGAATTGAGGAAACCATAAGAAAAAGGGACCCTCTTCAGGCAATTAAAAACCATGTAAAAACATACTCGGTTCCCTCACCTCTTCTCTGAGCTTCTCGGAGCCCAGTTTCTTATCCGAGAAATGACAAAAGGCCCTCTGCCCCCACCTCCCAGGGTGGCCAAAGGGTGAGACGCTCAGGTGAAGGCCCAGTGGATGGAGGCAGGCTTCGCACCTGCCCCAGAGTATGTGCTCAGGGGGTGGTTTCAGCTGTGTGTCCTTGGGCAAGTTGCTTGCCCTCTCTGAGCTTTAATGTCCTCATTGCAAAATGAGGACAGGTTGGGGGGCCTGGCCCTGCCGCTCAGGAGTGTCTCCCTTTTGTTCTGGAACCTGGAGGAGGGGGATGGGACAGAGGACAGGTGAAGGTCGTGGAAACCAAGCTGTAGAGGGAAGCTCTGGAAGGGAGTGGAGCGGCTGAGTCATGCAGGGGCAGAGCTGATGGGCAGCTCTGGGTGCATCGCCCCATCCCCCAGTCCTGGGTTCAAATCCCAGCCCTACCACTGACACTCATCTCCTGCCGCTCCCCTCCTGGGCTCCTGTCGGGTCCCACCAACATCCTCGCTCTTCTCGGGCGCCTGCCCACCCCCTTCCTACCGCAGGGCCTTTGCTCTTGCTGTTCCCTCCGCCTGGAACACTCACCCGACACTCCTTGCCTGACGCCTCGACTTCAGCCACCTCCAGGAAGCCCTCCTGCCTCCACCCCGTGAGTCTCTCATGGCTCCTTGTCTTCCGGAGCCTCCTTCTGGGTTGGGACTGTGACGGTGTTTGCTGTTGACCTGGCACCTGACCCTCAGCAAGCAGCTGGGATAACTACACCTGCCTCTTCCCGTGCATTAGGCTTGGGCTCGACCCAGGAGGAGAAGAGAGGTGGTGAGCTCCCCACACGTCCCTGGATGATACTGGGCAGGGCCCCTAGAGGATCTCTGCTCAGGGGTCCCTCTTCCCCGAGGCGCACCCACCAGGGAGCAGATTGAACTCTCACCTCCAGTCTCCCAGCTAGATCTTGTTATTCCAGTTTTCCAGATGAGGAAACTGAGGCTCCCAGAGGTCTGATCCCTGCACAGCCAGGAAGTGGAGCCGTGGGGACTCGAACCCGGCTCCACTGAGGGCGGGTCTCTGCAGGTTCTTGCCACCCCGTGCCCTCCTGGGTGTGCGGGGTCCTCCGGCCCAGCCTCCTGCCGCAGGATTGGGCGATCTGCGCCCGCGGCGCGGGGAGACCCCGCCTGTCCCCTCGGACCTGCGGCTGCGCCCGCTGGCGACACCGGCGGGGCGACCGCCCGTATTTCAGCCGCCGCCGCCGCCCGCCCTGGTTGCAGTTAATTAGCAGGTTGCGAGTTCATCAATAACAGATCTGGCGGCGGTGGCCGGTTGCTGGCGCGCGGCGGGCCCGTAAATCACCCCGACGGGCCTGACCTCGCCGGCCCCGGTGACAGCGTCGGGCGCGGAGCAGGCTCTGTCCCGTCTTTCCTCCCCATCTGCGCCTCTCCTCTCTCTTTCCTCGCTCCCTGTCCCCAAGTGCGAGCCCTACCCCTGTCCCCAGCCCACGTGGGGCCACACCCAGCCCTCAACACGTGCACGCCCCTGCACAACGGTCTCGGGTTTTCTTGTAGGTGACATCATGCCAGTGCTGTGTGCCGCGTACACGTGTGTCACGAACACCCGCATTCGCTTATGCGACACGTGTCTGCATGCATCAGATCACGGGCATGCTGCTTAACATGCAAATCATAGTGTGGGCAGAAGGTGCACCCGGCAGAGAAAACAGCATGTGCAAAGGGCCTGCGGTGGTGGGGAAACAGGTACCCTCGGGATCGAAAGAAACAATTGTGGCTGCTTCGACCACATTCCCTGGCTTTCCTCAAAGGGACCGTAGATAACCTTAGGGCAGTTTTGTAGCCTAGTGCAGGGTGCGACTCAGTCTCTTGCACAATGCTCCTTGGGTCTGGGTCTTTCGGTCCACTTCCGCTCTGACTGCAAGTCTGCACCTAGCCCCTCCTAATTCAGCCCCCAGGTCCCCATGGCCAAGCCCAGGGATCTCGGCTTGGGTGTGAGTTGGGAGGAGAAGGGCTGGGCCAGGGTCGGGAGGCCATAAATCTCCCCTGAGCTGGTTCTCTGCTCCTCTGGGAGGCCATAAAATTTTACTAGATCGAGAGCTGCTGCCCGACAGGGAGGCCACGCAGGATTAGATCCCAGCAGGGGAGCAGCCCTCAGCGCCTCGGTCACCTGCCCGGCTGCCCCACCCTGCCCGCCTGCTCTGCCTGCCTCTGGGAGAGAGTCAGCACTGGCCGCCACCTGCCTGGGGCAGAGCACTAAGGGAGTCATTGTCGCTGCCTTAGAGGAATCTTCCAGACCTCCCAGGGAACTGGCGGGGCCGAATTACCGTGCTCCTTTGACAAATGAGGAAACAAGATCAGAGAGGGTACACGACTGACCAGCGCTGCACAGCAGATTAAGTTGAGACGGCAAATTTGAATCTAGGATTCCTGAGTTCTACAGCAAAAAAATGTACTATTTTGACCCATTTTTTTACTTCTGTTTTTATATCTGTCCATTCATCCATTCGTGCTTCGCCCTTTGTTCTTTCAACCATTTATCCACCCACCCCCCTGCCTCGCATGTGTGACACACAGATTATTTGCAAGGCACAGGGGGAAATGAAACACGGGCCTGTCGTCAAGGAAACACACGTGGCGATACCACCAAGGAGGAAGGTGAGCGAGCGCCCCTAACGCACCCATTGGTGCCGCAGGCTGCGGGGTGCTGAGGGTGGCAGCGTAACCAACGAGGTGACCGCTGTCTCTCACGGCCACTGATAGTCCCTTTCGTCAGGGCTCAGCGTGCAGCAGACTCTGTGAAGTGTCTCCGTGTCCCCTGACCCGTTTCCGACGTACTGACTGTTTGGGTTTTGGAGGTCGCAGTGCTCTGACTGCTGCTGGGGAATAGGGGACCGGGGTTGGGGGCGGGGTGTGGGGCAGTTTCGGGGTGCAGGGGAGCTGGTCGGGGTGTGCAGGGCTCTGTCCTCAGGTGGCTGAGGAGCAGAGGCCTCTGGGAGGGCTTGCGGTGGCCGGGGGTTCCGCCTGCACAGGAAACATCTTGGCCTGGAAACAGGCGGCCGTTCGCGGCCTGAGCCTGGGGCTGCGCAGGCGCCGGGGCCAGAAGAGCCCAGAATAGCTGCCGCCCTCGGCCGCCCCTGCCCCGGGCCCGGCCCCTGCCAGCCTTGCCCCGGCCCCCGCCCGTGCCACGGCTGGGGACTGTCACCATGAGGCCATTTCCTCTGAGCCCCCCACGGTGACCGCAGAAGGGAAACAGAGGCTCGGAGAGGGGCAGCGGCTGGCCCTGCGTGGCCCGGCCAGTGCGCGGTGACCCTTGACCTGAACCCTCTCCCAGCTCAGTCTTGGGGCTCCTCCAGGATGTGGGGGCGGGGGAGGAAGAGGCTCCATTTGGGGGTCTTCCCTCCGGGGAGCCGCATCTGAGCGATCTAGGTCCCCCTTTGCTTGGGGCTCCCGGCCCTGTCCCGGCGGCCATTCCTCCAGGACCCTGGGGACAGCTGGTGACAGACCCCTTCCCAGGGCACCTTTATCTGTTTCAAAGGCCCTTCCTAAAGTCATCTGCAAAGTGCCAGTTCAGAGAAGAGAGGGACCCGCAGCTCTGCCAGGGCCTGGGAGGGGACACGCTGGGCACCACCCCCGACTGCCCCCGGGGGGCCAGGAAGCCCAGCCCTGCCTGCTGTGTGGTCTTGGGTGGAACACACACCCTCTCTGGGCCTCAAGGCCATGCTGAAAAGAACACCGACTGGGATTCTTGCTCCTGAATGTTTCGGTTTGATGATCTTGAGATTTCATTGCCTTCAAGTTCTATGAGTTTATTTCAAGAATATTCTGATTTTAAGATTCTGTGAGTCACAGACTCCAGAATTCAAAAGTCTTTCCAGAATTGTCTCAACCATGTGCACAGACCAGTAGAGATCACTGCTCTACCACTGCCAGGCTGTGTGAGCTTGGGCCAGTCACTTCTCCACTCTGGGCCTCAGTTTCCCCACGGAACGAATGGGACAATGGTGACCGTTCCGCTCCTGTCCTGCCTGCTGGGGCAGGGTAGAGTTCCCCTCAGGGGAAGTCGTGGTCCCTGATAAGCCCCCAATCTGTCATCCTAGCACTTTGGGAGGCAGAGGCAGGAGGATTGCTTGAAGCCTGGAGTTTGAGACCAGCTGGGCAACATAGCAAGACCCCATCCCTACAAAAAACCAAGACCACCCCCCACAAAAAGCAAGGGCTGCTGTTTTGGCGAGGAGACGAGACATGAGCTGGGGAAAAGGACTGTCCTGGGAGCCCCTCGAGGGCCCCTGGGTCCCAGCCTCAAAGGTCCCTCTGGGAGTGACCTCAGGAGCTGCAGACTCTGCGAAGCGGGGCGCGAAATCTGGGCGCACGCGGAGCTACAAAGCCAGGGCTGGGCAGACGCGGCCCGTCCTTTGATGTGCTTTTGGGGTGTGTAATTAACTGTAACTGAAATATTATTTGATCTCTTATGTGGAAAATCAAATTGTGTTGTGTCAGACATGAATAAATACACACCGTGGGTCTGTGCGGCGGCGGCCCCGCCCCCCGCCCCTCCCCACCGTGGAAACGCAATTCTCGCCTTTTAAACCTCTCCCTTTGTCTGGCTGTGAAAGGCCCCATTGTGCTGGGGAGGGGTGGGAGGGGCTGGGGCCCAGCGGAGGGGCTGGGGAGGCGTCCTGCCCACAGACGGGTGGGGCTCACAGCTCAGCCTTTGGAGTTCCACTTCCCCGTCCCCGGCCACAGGGTTACCTTGGGCAAAGCACTTCAGCTGTCTGAGCCTCAGTTTCCTCCCCTGGGTCCCCAGGGCTCCTCTGGGGCAGTCGCGTGTGTAGGTGACAGGGCACCGCAGCTCTGGTGGTGGGATCTGAGGCACCGACGCTCAGTTTTACACATGGGGTGACAGCCTCTATGGAGACCCTAAAGCCACTCGCAGGGGGTGACCTGGGTTCTGACCTTTTCCTGCAGGGGAGCCAGGGAAAGGCGAGGGGGTGCGGGGGGCGAGCACAGCCTAGTGATGCCGGGCAGATTCTGGAAACAGGCAGGCCTGGGTGTAAGTTCTAACCGCCGCCACTCACCAGCTAGGGGACCTCTCTGAGCCTCAGTTTACTGCTCTGTGCAATGGGGATGACCTCCCTCTCGGGCTTGGAAGCCCCCTTCCTCTTTGCACATTCTGTTCCACCTGCCTGGGATGCTCTTCCCTCCACTCTCCTCCTGGCTGTCACCTTCTCACTTGTCTGGGCTCAGCTCAGACGTCACTTAGGGGGAGCTTTTGCTGATCCGTCTGAACTTGACCCCCTCCAAGCTACTTTCCTCAGCGCCCCTCTCCCCCGCCCATGCACTGACTTATTCTGTATCTGCCCTACTGAGTGTGCTCTCTGGGCAGAGGGGCGGGGCCTGGAGCAGATCGGGCAGAGCAGGTGCTCAGGAAGTGGGAGCCGCGATGACACCCTACAAACTCGGGCTCCATCAGGAGCCGCCTGCACCCCGTGGAAGGGGCTTCACCAGCCCTGGGAGCAGGAGGAAGCAGAGACGGCCCAGTGAGAGCCCCGTCGGCTGGGGCTGGGCCTAGTCAAACATCTGGGAATCACAAAAATAAACAAACAGGAAAAAAAAAAAGAGAGAGAGAAAAGCCACAATCGTTGCCTGAACCTGTAATATTTACGAGACTGGCAGCTGAGATGATGTTGCAGAGGGGTGGGGGTGGGGCTTGGGGCCTCCCCAGGCAGAAAGGCAGAGCCCAAGGGACCCCCGACTCCAGGACTCTTGATGTACAGCTGGGGAGACCGAGGCCAGTGGAGGGACAGCTGCCAGAGGTCACACAGGGGGCAGAGCCCAGAACGCTTTCTGTCTGCGACTCCTAAACCAGTGCTCATTCCTCTGAGGTCAACACCAGCAAAAACAACAAGAAAAGCCAGGTGCCAGGTCCCGGGCTGAAGGCTTTGTTTCCAGGCATGTACTTTTGTCATCTCCGTTGTATAGAGGCCACAGGGTGGCTTTCATGGGCCCCTTTCTGCATTGCAAAATATTAAAACTTGTATTTTATGACTATGTAAGTCAAAAGATGAAAATATTAACTTTCTATATTAAAACATTTTCTTCCAAAAAGTCTTTCTCTTGCTTCTGGTTCTAAAAGAAATTAAAACATTTCAAAGCTCCTAAAAGTATCAGGGCCCTAGGCTCTGTACCTGCTGTGGCCGAGGGTTATATAGGCTGTGTACAGAGGGGAAACTGAGGCACAGGGAGGAACCTGAGACCCAAAGAGCTAAGGCCACTCACTTGGGAACACATGGCCTGTTAACAACGGAGCTGGGACAACCAGGGCCCACGGTGTGTGTGGGGTGACTTGCTGGTCACCCCAGCAGAATGTGGGGCAGCCCTGCTGGGCCTTGGGCCTTGCCCCTGCCCAAAGGCCCCTGCCCCAGTGCTCTCCGGGGCCAGGCTGCAGCCGTGTCGGCTGGTGTCCCCTGTCTGCGAAGTGCAGGGTGGTGCACAAGGTAAGACATTCCCACTGTTCCCCGGAAGCCAGCTCAGTGGCCTCCTATTCTGGGTTTCTGCAGTTTGGGGCCTTCTGTTGACTGTTCAGTGGGCAGCATGGGTCAAAAGCCACTGTGGTGTGTCTGAGTCACAGGGACCCATTGGATTATCCCCTCCTCACCTTGGCCAAGGTAGGTTGGGACTCTGGGTCTTTCCCAGGGCTGGACTGCCTGCCTTGGGGCGGGAGAGGAGCCACGGTCAGCAAAGGACATTGAACAGCCCAAGTCAGGCGACACAAAAGTGGCACCCTTCTAGTTTTCCTTGGACCTTCTTGTAACACCCAGAGAAAGTCTCAGTTGGGTGCTAACGTGTCTCTAACACCTCTCTCCAGGGCTTGCTAATGCCCCTTTGCAAAGCCATCGGAGGGGGGCGTGCAACAGTGTTTGTTTCTTAACAGCATTGCTTTTTCTTCCTCTTTATGTTTTTTGTTTTTTTCAATTTATGGCATGCGAAGCTTGGTACCCATTAGAGATAGTGATAAAAAAAGTTTTTCTCGTACTTATTTATTTGCTTCAATAAATAAGTTCATTTAAGTGAAAGAAGGAGGTCAATCGAGAGAAAATCACTAAGTAGACAATCACGGAGAGGAAGGGAGGGGTCACCGGTGACGTTTGGACAAGCTGCTGGAGGTCCGGACGCGGCCGTGTCGACTTGACGTTGGGCTCAGACAGGGCAGGGACTTGCCCAGGGTCACACAGCAAGTCGGTGGCATACAAGTAGGACCGAAATTCAGGTTGTTGTGGCTCTAAAACCTGTGCTTTTGTTCCAGGGCTTTTTAACATTTTGGAGTGGGGTGGGGTGGAGGTTGGGCTCCTCTTGGTGGACTCTTTTCTCACAAGAGTTTGAGGCTATGCAGGTGGGATTTTCCCTATAATTCCAGGGTCTGGTGATTTGGGCTCAGGAGTCCTGTTCTGCATATGCTCTGCCGCCATATCCTCAAGGAAGCCCCATCCTGTATGATGACAGATGTTTTCCCTGGCTGTGACTCCTCCCTTCTCCTGAATACATCCAGAATGTCCCAGCCATCCGACTGGCCCCGTCCGTAAGGACCACCATGGATGTGGGAGGGGCTAGATGTGGCTGGGGGACATGGCGTCCCTGTCCTATGTCCACATGACCCCAAAGGGTGTGCAGGGAGAGGCCTCCCCCAGTGGAAGAAAGCCCAGTCCAGTAGGGCTTCCTGGGCAGGGAGCAACCCCTCTGCCGCTGGAAGTGTGCAAACACAGCTGGGGGGCCTTGTGGTTGGAATTCCCACCCTGGGAATGAGACCCTCTCCATGGCTCCTCCTTGATCAGACACATTCCCAGCATGTGCACAGGGTTGGTGAACATGTCTCCAGCACTAGCATCAGGCAGGGCTGTGGCTCTACCTCCCCTTACCCCCACCTTGTCCACCCTTACTGCCTCACCTGGCTTGATTTTTCTTTTCTTTCTAGCACTCACTACTCTCCCTCATTATTTTATATGCTGTTCCAGTTACCTGTTGCCGTGTAACAAACTACCCCATAGCTTAGTGCCTTAAAGCAACAACAATCATTTATTTGGTTCATGAATCTATAATTTGAATGGGGCTCAGCAGGGATGGTTCTTCTCCAAGTGGGTGGGCATTGGCTGGGTGGTTTGATTGGCACTCGGAAGATCCCCTTTCCCAATGGCTCACCTCCACGATTGCCAAGTAGACTGTTGGCTGGGATCATCTTTTCCTCTCCGTGTGGATCTCTCCTCATGCTGCTTGGGCTTCCTCATAGCATGGAGGCTGGGTTCCCAGAGGGAGTCTCCCCAGAGAGTAAGACGGAAGCACAGAACATCGGTATGACCCAGCCTTGGAAGCGAAACAGCAACACATCAGCTGGACTCCGTTGGTCAGGCAGTCGTAAGGCCTGCGTGGTTTCAGGGGATGGGGACGAAGGCTCCAATTCTTGAGCATGAAAGGCAAGAGATACTGTTTTGGCCATCTTCGGAAAATGGAATCTACTGCATCTGTCTGCTTGCTTCTTTGCTCACTGTCTGTCTCATGTCCCCACCTTGTCTTACTGTTAGATTCCCAGCTGCTGGAACAGTGCCTGGCACACAGTAGGTGCTCAATAAATGTCTGTTGAAAATCTAAATGGAGAGATGAATGAAAAAAGAGGCAGAGATATAAAAAGGCAGCAAAGTACAGGAAGAGGGGGAGAGACATAGAAGGTGGAGACAGAGAGAGACCAGGAGGGGACAGACTTGGAGAGTCACATGGTCAGGGCCTGGTGCAGGGGCAGCTGACGTCCAGCTGGTCCAAGGGCTGGGAGGCCTGGCTGGGGGGGATCCACCAGGTCTGTCGTGGGGGAGTGGGAGTGGGAGTGGGGCGGATTCTGCAGCCTGTGAGCTGGGGCGGCTCCCACCCGGGGCAGGGACTGCAGTCGAGGCACATGAAGACTGTGTGCAGAGCGGGCTGGCCTGGCAGCGCGGGACCACGGCCAGCTGGGCCTGGTCTGGCCACGGCGGCGGGTGTCGGCAGCCTCCTCCGCAAGCGATTTCCCTACAGCCAGAGCAGCCGCAAGCAAGAGTAATGAAACAGGGGAATGTCAGTGACATTTTTCTAAAGAGGAAAAATGTGAAGTTTCCAGTCAAACTGAAAGACTTATTGGGTTCGCAGCAAGGCTAGACCTCACTTTGGAGAACAAACCGCGAGATAAGGGGCACCATTGAGTCCCCGGCAACGTTGGCTCCGGCCGGCACGACGCCGGCCCACACTGTTTTGACTACGTTGCTCGCGTTGATTTGCCTGCAATTCCTCAGCACAGGGAGACTCGGATGTCCCCGGGGGTCGAGTCCGGAGGCCGAGCAGGCTCTCTGTAGAGAGATGCCAGGAAGTCGGGTCTCTGGAGGCTGCTGGGCCGGGCACTGGCTGGGCAGGGACACGGCCCTGGCCCCATGGGACAATCGGTAGAAGTGGTACCCACAATCCGCCCAGCATTTTCCATGTTCCCACTGGGGATTTCGCCCGTCAGTCTGTTTCTCTCACTTGCTCGCACACACAGTCTCATGGCCGACGGTCTCAGGAACCCCACATGGCTCAGAGCACCAAAGGGACTCACCCAGGGTGGCGTGATCAGCCAGTGCCAGGCCCACGCCGCCAGGTCTTCTGGGTCTCAGGTCACTGTGCCCTTGGGGCAGGAGCAGTCTCCAGGGACCCGAGGGTGTCCCGGCTGGTCTTCTGGGTTTATATAAGACCGCGGCTCTCAGGACCCGCATCTGACACTTTCTAACCCACTTCCTGCTGCAAACACCCATTCTGTGGACCGTCATATACTGAGTCCTCTCACCCATGTGATTGTCGACTTTGCCGTTCCTGTTTTGGAACCTTTCCTGTGTGTTTAGCTGGGGCAGTGGATGTCTGTTACTCAGCCCGTCCCGAACCGAACTCACCGTCCCCCCATCTGGCTCCCCTCTGGGGTTGTCTCATCAATAGCAGAACCACCTCCGTCTCCCCCCGAGGCCCCTTGGCTCTTCTGGCCCCATTGCCCCCAGACACGACCATCCTCCAAGGCCTTAAGATTTTTCTTCCCAAATCTCTTTGGAATCCCTTCTTTCTCTTCCCACCCCCACTGCCCTCACCCCATCGAGGCCACCATCTCTCTTCCCTCAATGACTGCAACGGCTTCCTGGGGTCCATTCTTGCCCCCACAGCCCATCTTCCACACGACAGCCAGAGCACCTCTCCAAAACACAGATCACATCTGCATAAAGCCCTTCCAGGGTTCCCGTGCTACAGGGCCTAGGCCCCGCCCACCACCTGCCCCACCCAAGCCCCGCCCACTGCATGCCACACCCACCCACAACCCCGCCCCACTTAGGCCACACCCACTGCCAGCCCCGCCCGTGGCAGCCCCGCCCACCTCCTGACAAGTCTTACTACACTCTTGAGACCAAATAGTCTTCGATTTCCGTGAATATTCTCTTCTGTCTTGTACCTCAAGCCTGCAAATGCTACCTCTTCTGCCTGGAAAGCCACAATATATTGAAATAATCTCTTTCCTGTCGATTTCTGCCCCAGGCTGTGACTCCTTGGAGACGGGTTGGGTTTTACTCATTTTTGCATTTCCAGCATCCACCATGGACCATAGTACACCCTGGAGGCTGGGTGCATGTTCATCGAATGACTGAATGATTCCACCCTGAGTTTTCAGAAGAGGAGGTCTCAAGCACTGAACACTCGCCAAGGCCCTTGGTGGATCCCGGGAGCCTGGAGGTTCAGCCCAGGGGTGTGATGGGGTCCAGCCATGGGGAGGTGGACTTAGGCACTGGGGATAAAGTGGGGTTTGCCATCGGGAGCTGGGAGCGTATGGCTGTTCAGGGAAGATTGTCAGGCCAAGGTGGTTGGAGTCTTGTTTGGGGGCAGGGAAGGGAAACTTACCTGGGAAAGGCATACTTTGGAAGGTGTAATGGTTTGTGCAAAGACATTAAAGCATGAAAAAAAAAGTGGCCCAGGACTGTGGGAGGGAGACATCAAACACCAAGGCTTGTCTGAAACCACGGCCAGACCAAGCATCTGGGGCAGGTGTATTGGGAAGGCCAGGTTCCCCCATACAGAAGCTTGCAGAACATCCCTAGGAATGACTTCCTGGAGCCTCATTAGATTCGAAACTCATGAAGACTGGGACTGCATCCCTAGCAAAATGCCTGGCATTCCTAAGTCCTCCATCAATGCATGTTTAATATTGTAAAATAAACACACACACACACACACGCCCCACGCCTCAGAGTAAGAGAGTAAGCCAGGACATGTAATAAATAGATTACAATCAGGAAAGTGCTTTGAAAAGATTATTATTTTACATGTTTACACAAGTGAGCCACGTTCATTACAGAAATACTAGAAAATTTAGACAAGAATAATGCACCCCCCTCCCATAGCCACTATTACTATTTTGCTAAATAATCTTTCGTATGCAGGGCTGTCACATGGCCCAACTCCACACGGCACCGCTCATATTCTGAGTGACTCTGGTTATTCACTGCACAACCTGGGCAACTGTGTGTGGCAACCCTGGAGACACCTATATGTATACCTATATCTGTATCTACCTATGTATCTGCCAGTGTTTATTCTATAGAAATAACTGCAAACTACAAACTACATATACTATTTGAAAAGTTGTGTTTATCCCTAAAAAAATACTGTCATCATCTTAACGTGTTAATGAATATCTCCTTTTTAAATGTTTTAAAGATAAATTACTAGGTTGTTTTCAATTTCATTCCATCCGATACCATAATGAATATTCTTTTTGGGTACTTGTCCATTTAGATTTTTGAGATAAAAATCTAGAAATTCCAAGGAAGAGAATATTTGATGTTTAAGGTTTTTGATACAAACTGCCAAATTGTTCTCTAGGAAAGTTGTACCAATGTGTTGTTCCACCGATAATGCGGGAAAGACAGAGCTATATATATTTGATAAAATGGTTGGAGGATAAAAAGGAGAGGTGACCTGCTAGGGGTCTGTGGAGAAGAAGGCTTTCTCTTTAGGAGGTTGAGAGAAAAACAATCTGTTGGTGAGGGCTCGGCCTTGTGTCCTGTTGTATTATAATAAAGCCACAGCACCCCAACTTCTACCTTAGACTCTGCCTTGAATCTCTGCTTGACTTTGAGCAAGTCATTTCCCTCTCTGCAGCCTCGTTTCTCTCCCTGCAAACTAGCAAGATTGGACTAAATCTGAGCTGGTAAATTTGATCATCTCGAGAGTGATTGGTAATGCCTGCCTTAGAGGCCTGTGTCGAGATTGCCAACCTGTCTGAAAGCAGCAGGAAAGAATGATCGATCAATTAGTAATGTCTGCCATGGTGTGAGTCAGGAGGTGGTGGCACCTTTGCCGTGTATTTGCTGTTCCAGGTCTAGACACTCTTAGGGGCTATGGAAACTGCAAATGCAGGGGATTTCCCCTGGTCCCTGTTCCTCATAGATGTCTACGTTTTGGGCCAAGTTTCATTGAGTTAGCCAAGTGCCCTAACCCTGGTCTGTCTCGTTCTCGGCGCACTGCGGTGGAGCTAAGAGGCAAACGACATCTAATTTCTGTCTCTCGACCTTAATCTGCATCTCATGACATCGTCTTCAGCCTGCGGCGAGAGGATTGGGGATTTCCTGCGATTTCAGTATTCCATTCAGTTTTTATCATTTTAAGGTTCATGCGTTTCTAATTGTTATGAATACCATGGCAAAATTAATAGTTCTATGGTTGGTTTATTACATTTAGCAAAATTACGTGCATGCAGTGTTTGCCAAGAGAAGACGCGGCAGGCTCCTTAATCAAGTAAAGATGATAATTTAGTTGTTACACTTGTTGAAATGATGGGATTAATTTTTTAGAAGTTTGCAAACTGGAGGAGAAATGTAAAACATTAATTTAGTTAGACAAGCAAGCCGACAACTGACAAAGCCTTTCAGCCAAACCTGGTAATGGAGATGCTGCGGACCCAGCGGGGAGGAAACTTATGGAGGAGGCACAAGCACTTTCAAGGAATTGGGAGCTTGATGATGGAGTGTGCTGTGTGACTTTTGGGGAGATACTTTCCCTCTCTGAACTTTCATTTTTTTCTTCTATAAAATGGGACCAGGTGAGTAGTCTTCAAAACATGACATGCAGAGCCCTAAGTTTTCAGAAAATCTCGTGGGGACTAAAACAGAGTCAGATGGAATGAAGTTTCAATGGAGTGGGCATCAGTTTTGGGTACCTGCCCAGATTCCCTTTTTGGGGGCTAGCACCCTGATTTTGCCATAGAGAATCCCTCTTCCCTCATTGTCATTAGTCCGTGTGTTTCTGGAGGGGTCATCTCACCCACTGGCTCCAGAGAGTGGAGTAAGACCCAGGACTGGCCGGTGAGATCAGTACCTCGCCCTGGCCACAGTTTTGGAGCAGTCACCTGACTCAAGCCTGGCCAATCAGAGCTGATGAACCTTTTCCCTGGCACCATTCCTGGAACTTTCTAGAATGAGACTCTCTCTTTCCTTTGCGGATGGCCGAGCCAGGAGGGCGGGAGATTAGAGCTTTGGGGGCCAAGTTGGCCATGATTTGGGAAGAGCCTGTCTGAGAATGAAGCCAGTGCAAAACACATGAATCTGTAGGGCGCCCTGGCGGTACGGTCTGGGTACTGGCAGAGCCGCACACGGTCGCCGGGCATCTCTGTCGCGCAGGAGCTCGCTGGGACACGCTGTCCCAAGTCCACGCTGGAGCCCTTTGGCTTGGCAGGCGGGGGAGGGTGTGTCCGATGGTCCACTGGCCACCCCTACCCCAGTGGGCCCGGACGTGCAGGGTGACTCTCAAGTAGCTCTGTGACCTAAGGGCTAGCACTAGCCCCATTTTGTAGATGTGGAAACTGAGGCTTGGGGAGGGCAGGCTGGAATCTGAACTTGGGTCAGCCTCCGGAGCTTGGCCTAGACGGCCTGAGAGTTCCGGGGGGCGGGAGGTTGTTTTGTTGGTTCAGAAGGAGCCCCGTCCCTGCCCCACGTGGGTCCCCATGTCCGGGGACAGTCTGAGGTCCGGGAGTTTGAATAGTGCTGATGCCTCCCGCCAACCTCAGTCAGCATTTGTGTGCAGACCTGGCTCCCTGAACAGCGGGGCGTGGGAAGCGGCACGCCACAGATACGATGGGACAGGGGAGGCGGAGGGAAGGACGGCGGGTGAGTCAAAGGAAGGGAAGATGGACTCACAGGGATGAAAGACAGAGACAATAATGATAATGACAATGACGAGGCCTTCTCCGAACCCCACGCCCGCAGCAGGCCTTGTGCCGTCTGTGTCTCGTGGATTCACTCACTGAATCCAGACAGCAGTCCCAGGAGGCAGCTTCTTTTATTATCCCCATTTTACAGATGGGAAAACTGAGGTTTGCGGAGCTGAGGAGAAGGGCCTGGGATTCCGGCCTCACTGACGCATCGCCCTGCGCTGTGTAGGATCTACCTCTGCGACGGCTTCAGGAGCGCATGGAGGCAGAGGCGTGGCTGATGTGACCGCTTGGGCCATCCGTCCTGACCCCAGACTCCAGGTGCTGACTGGGCCGTCCGAACAGTGGCATGCCCCCCTCTCCTTGCCCGAGGGACCCATGAGTTCTAGGGACGCGGTGTCAGTTCAGACAAAGCGAGCTGCCCAGGTGGGCCCTGTCCCCGAGGCCGGGCCTCCTTCCGGATCTTAGCTAGTTTCCTTGGCAGCAACGGCAGCCATCACAGCGGCAGGGGACAGGTGGCCCCCGCAGAGCAGGCCTGTCCCTCACCATCTCATCGAGTCCCGTGACGTCCCAGGGAGGATGACAAATACCCCCATTCTACAGACTAAAGAGACTGAGGCTCAGAGAGGTTGACTGAGCTGCCCAGCGACGCACAGCAGGCAGGAGCAGGGCTGAGACGGTCTCTCCCTTCCTCCGCCCTGAGGCCGGAGCGGCCAAGAGGACCGGCAGCGGTCGACCCACCGCTTGGTCGGCCTCTCTGGGACGTGCTGAGCAGGGCCGTTGTTTCAGGCCTGACACGGACGGCGACAGGCGTGACCGCCCCAGGCCTGGCCAGCGAGACGCGTGTGGTTTCCGCCGAAGCACACCGCTGTGTGCGTGCAGCCCCCAGGCCGGCGACCGCAGCGCTGGCCTGACTTAGGAAGCAGGTTTGATGTAGTGTGAACATCATCGCCCGAGAATGTTCCGGTCCTCCTGGTGGCGGCGGACGGGCCGTGTGCAGGGGCGCTGGGGGAGGGGAAAGTCGCAGCTTTCGGACTCTGGCTGTGGCCCAGGCTGGCTGGGAACGGCGGGAGAGACACACGCAGGGACGCCCGCGGCTGCTGGGACTGCGCGTACACGTGTGTGCATCCGCCATCGTGCGGGGTCGTGCCCGCACACGCATGTGCACATGCGCCCGGCATGCCCGCGTGTATCCACACGTGCGCACACAGGTGTGGGAGGAAGTGCACACAGCCGCACGTGTGCGCTCATGCTTATCCTCAGGCACGGTGCATGTGCACACTCGTGCATGCATGTGCACATGCAAACCCATGCACGTGTGCTCAGGGATGCACCCGGTCGCACTCATGAGTGACCAGGCATACGCCCCGCCTTAGTGCGTGGGCGCATTTGCACAGCCTTGTGCAAGCATGCACAGAAGACGTGCACACACGTGCACACCGCATGCACCCGAACGCCGTACCCTCATACACGCACGTCCACACTGCACATGTATGCACACGCACATATGCCCGCCGATGCATGTGCACGCTCATACGCACGCACAGCCTGTGCCCCTCCACAACTGGCCTGCAGCTGCCAGTGAGGCGACACATGGACCTGGGTTCAAATCCCAGCTCTGCCCCTTCCTAGCTGTGCGGCCTTGGGTAGATATTTCAGTTCTCTGGGCCTCGGTTTTCGCATCTGTCCAAAGGGTGTCCTGGGAAGCACCTCCTCTCAGAGTGGCCGTGTGGTTAGGGGAAGCAATGTTGATGAAGAGCGTGGCGCACAGTGGGCGCAGGAAATGGGGCTCTTGCAACCAGTGGCCAGATTGCCGGGAGCCGTGATGCTGGGTGGTGTCACAGCCTTTCAGCTTTTTTGTTCAGGCTTTTCCTAATCTGGCACTTGCTGCCTCCTCTGTGTCCCCAGGTGCATCCCACGCTGTAGTCATTTGGAACTATTTACAGTTCCCTGAGCCTCTAGGCCTTTGAGGCCTCCAAAGTTTTAACCATGCTGTTCTCACTGCCTGGAATGTCCTTCCTTACCATCTCATCAGAAAACTCCTACTCACTCTGCAAAACCCAGTCTAGGAGTCACCTCCTCAAAGAAGTCCTCCATGACACCCTTCACCCCAAAGACCCTCCTACAGGCCCTGGAATAGCATGTATGTGTTTTCCAGTCTTTCTCCATTAATCTTGAGTTCCTGGGGTGCAGTAATTACTCACTCCATCACACCCTTTAATGAGAGATTAGCAAATGAGTCGGCCAGCGGAGCCCAGCAAGTTGGTGTCTCAAGCCTCCCACTCTTGGGATGGTGCTGTTTTCATGTCACTGAGTTATAGGACTAGCGATAATGGTAGCGGCCGACACCAGCTGCTTCCTGCTGGGCCCTGTGCTGAACTTCACCGTCTCATTAAATGCCCCGCCGACTCCCGGAGCGGGGAGGTCTGATTATCTCGCTTTGCAGACAAGCAAGGCGGGCACTGGGGCGTGGGCCCCGGGTCTCCCGAGGGCAAGAGCTGGGAGTGATGCCTGGTTGACCCCAGCGTCTGAGTCCCCGCCGCGTCCCGTGGGGGATAGACTGACTCACGACGGTCGATGTCTGACGGGCCGACCGAATGAATAAGTGACAGGTGGAAGGAATGAATGAAGTGACGAGCAGGCAGATGCAGGAACCCATGGCTGCCTGGCTTGCCCACAGCAAGTCCCCTCAACGCCACCCCCCCAAGGCAGATGCTACAGCCCCCCCCTCCAGCCAGGTGGCCCTAGGGGCCCTGGGCTGCCTCAGTTTCCAGGCGAGCCCCGTCCTCCCCCTAACTCACAGCTTCTCTTGCTTGTGTAGACGCCAGTGGACTCCGGGCTGTGGCCATCTGTCGGGCGTGGACGCGGGGTCCCCGGCTCTGGCAGGTGCTCGCCCGGTTCCAGGGCCGCACACAGGGGACGGCCAGGTGTCCCCCCCGCGCCCGGCCCCCTGCAGCGGATGGACGGGAACCCGCCCCTCCTGGCCACACTGCCTGCGTCCCCCTCCGGGGCTGAGGCTCAGGACAGCCAGGATGGCAAAGGCCAAGCAGGGCGCTGGCCAGACCCCGCGCGGGGACGGCACCAGGTGTGTTTTGACCGCACAGCCGTGAGCTCCGGGGTTGAGGTCCGCGAGCGCCGTCCTCACCGGTAACGCGGCTGCGATTCAGTTGTCTGTGACAAGAGGGCTGATTACCCCGGTCACCGTCCCCGGGACCATGTGGCCCGGCCCAGCCACTGCTCAGACTGGCGCGGGGCCGGTCGCCTGCCCGGCGCCTTCCCAGCTCCGGACGCCCCTGCCACACCTGGCTCAAGGTCAGGCCGGGCCTTGCTGGCGTGGCACCAATGATGGGAGAGCAGGTGGGCCAGCGAGGTTGCGTCTAGAGGCTGTGATGTGTGGGGACTCGGATGCCGTCTTGCTGTGTGACCTTCGGTAACTGTTTTGCCCTCTCTGGGCCTCAGTCTTCCCGATTTTAAAATATGGGAGTTCGTCGTCTCTCTTCTTCTTTCCCCTCTGCCCACAGGCTTTTATGAAGCTCCTGCGTGCCACCTTGGTGCCGGGCGCTTGGATTAAGACTTGTAAGGATCATAGCCCTCACATCAAGCATTCATTCATTCATTCATTCATTCCACAAATAAAGAGCAGGGAAGTGGGAAGACAGGGCTCCTCCGCCCCTGGAGCCCCCGGTTCAGTGGCAGACATTAATCAAATCGACCCGCCAATGCCGTCATGATTATTAGTTGTGCCGAATGGCTACAAAGTGAAAAAACTAAGAGAAAAGTCTGGGATGAAAGAGAAAAGCAGGGAGTCCCGCCTGGAGAGGGAGCCAGGGAGGCTCACAGAAATGGGCACATTTACGTTGAGTGGTGGTGGATGGGTTGGCGGAGGGGCAGCCCAGGAGGAGGAGACAGGGCCACGATGGAACTGCCAGCACTCCAAGGGGGTGCCATGGTGGTTAAAGGATTTCTGGGGGTGAGAGAGGCTTATCCTCTAACTCCTGGGCTGCCTCAGCCTGTCTCCCGCCTGCCTAGACCTTGGCTTGCCTGAGATTTTGCATATTGGCCACTGGGGCCTCAGTTTCTACATCTGTAGAATGGGTGCATTGTCATTGGGTGGTCCCTTTTACTTCTCTTATTCTGCAATTGCTGAGTGGGGGTAAAAGTTTCCTGGCATGTCGGACTCCAAGAGGCAGAAGAAGGAAGGGTTTTGCGCCAGATCTCAGCGTCACGCAAGCTCGAGTCTGAATTCCGGCTCAGCTGCTCTAGGGCTGCTCAACTGAGCTACTGTACCTCTCTAAGCCTCAGTTTACCTGATCTGTGAAATGGGCTCAATCTACTAAACGTGAAAGGTCATCCTGAAGGTTGAACCAAAGGACCCAGCATTTGTGAAGTGGGGGCGGGTCTGCATTGCATCAGGGGTCAGGACAGGAGTTGGGCAGAGTTTCCGTTTTTAATACACACTCGTCCCGGCGTGGCGGGCACACACCTGCCGCACGCGCTGCCGGTGGTTTCACGGATGTTATTGCTTCCGACGGGGCTGAGGTTTAAACAAACCTCAACAAACAAAAAGTTTAAAAAAAGGTCGACAGAGAGTGGTTGGCAGGTTTACTTGGAGGGGCAGAGTAGACAGATGGCCAAAGCGTGTCACTTTGCAGGGAGCTTATGGGATTTAGCGTGGCCTCCAGGATGGGAGACCATGAGGCGATGACGATGGTGATGATGATTTTTTGTCGTTGAGGTGGCGCCTCCCGTGTTACTGGGAACGACAGTTCCTCTGATTAAATTGCTGCGTGGCCTAAGGCAGCGCCCTCCCCCTCTCTGGTCCTGGACCCACCGCTTGCACACGCTGGTGGACTAGGATGCCTCACGAGGCCCCGCGACTCCTGGGCTTGCCCCTTTCGCTCAAGCTCTGAATGGCAAGGCCTTGTTGACAACCTCTGTCCTCGAACCCTGGGGAAACTTCTCGTGTAAATACCCAGGCAGCGCCCAATAACAGGAGCATCTGATTCAAGCCTGGCGGGGCCCAGCCACCGCCTGCCGGAGGTGGGACGGACACAGAGCCCTTCTGCCAGACCCGGTGATGATTTATGTGCCTGCCCTGAGGGCTGTGATGTTTGCACTTGTGCCGCACGGGAGGCCGGGAGGCTGGGAGGCCGGGAGGGGACCAGGAAGAAGGTGCTTAATGAGATGGGTAAATATTAGGTCGGCAGCAGTGACTACGGGCTGGGAGCTGCACTGAGGACGTCTCCCCGGCTGGGAAGCCTGAGGGGCCCTGACCGTGTCTGGGGCCCTGTGACAGCAGCTTCAGTCATCCCTCCCACGCCAGAGCGCGCACCTGAGCAAAGAACCTGCCCGGGAGGGAGGGACCAACCCGCAGACTGCCTTGCCTCAACCAAATTCTCACCTTGTCTTCCCTCTCCAGGAACAGCCTGGAAAGGGGACGAGAAAGGCCAGGCCTAGGATCTGAGTCTTGGATTTAAATCCTGCCTGGCTAGCCATGTGATAGTAAGCACCATAGCCTGCCACTCAGAACCTCAGTTTCTTCCTCTGCGACCGGAATGGACCAAACGCAGCTGAGATGCTAGAAGAAGAGCCGGACTTGGACGGGCCGATGGTGTTTGGTACAAACTGCAGCGAGCAGAGAGGAGCAACCGCAGGGCAAACCAGTCCTGGGGCTCGAGAAGTTTTTTATTTGTTTAATTCCTTTACACACCACCCATACGCCACGGGTTGAATGTGTCCCTCAAAGATCATGTGTTGGAAATTTAATCTCCAATGCAACAGCGTTGGGAGGTGGGAGATTTCAGAGGCGATGAATGCTGTCATCAGGAGCGGCCTTGCTGCGGCGAGGGTGGGCATGTTAGAAAAGTGGGTTCAGCCCTCCCCCCCTTCCACCATGTGATGTCGCAGCAAGAGGGTCCTCACCAGACGCGGCCTCGATCCTGGACTTCCAGCCTCCGGAACTGTGAGCCGAATGCATTTCTTTTCTTTATAGATAGCCCTGTCTCTAGCGTCCTCTTATAACATCGGGAAGTGAACGCAGAATACACACGCGCGTAAATATCATGTCACTTACATGTTTCTTCGGTGCTGACAGCTTCGCTTTCTTTTACATTCTTTTCCTTTGGCTTTATCCATTCCCTCCTCTCATCTCAGACCACGCGCCCACCCAGGTCACCCGGCTTAACAACCTCGTCTCGGTTCTCCCACGTTGTCATGATTGTCCCCGTACTCATGGTGGCGTCACAGTCAGACACGTGCAAACCCATGTGCGAAGCGTTCGAATGACGTTCCCTTTGGAACAACGGGATCGTACTGCACACACTTTCTTTTTCGTGCCGCAAACATCTCCTGGTGGTCTCCTGAGCCCCTCGGTCTGGCTCTGTTCTCTCCTGCGTAATACTCCACGGCGTGGCTGTAGCCTCCCGCCTTCACCATTTCCTGGCCGGGGACATTCGTTCCACTTTGCCTTTCTTCGTTTGTGCGGCTACAAACGATGCTGCCAGTAAACACTCTCAGGCGCGTGGCCTTGAGCGCGTGCGTTTGCGTCTGTGGGAGGGGCCCCGAGGAGGAGGAGGAGGAGGAGGAGGGTTGCTGGGGCATAAGGTAGGTGTCACCTTTTCAGAGAGGCTGCGAGCTTGCTTTCCCAGAAGGCCGCAGCCTTTAGATCTTCTCCAGTAGCGATGATCGAGAGGGTGTTTTCTTCGCAGTCTAGCCGGGGTCCCTGTTTCCCGCCCAGGGGCATCTGGGGATTCGGGCTTTCCAGGGCTCTCTCTGGCTTCAGAGTGGAGAAGGAGTGAGAGGGTGAGATGCGGCATTTGATTATTTGATTGATATCTGTCTTCACCCCTCTGACAGACTGACTCCATGGAGTAGGGCCTGGCCCGTCTCGTCCACCGCTGTGTCCCCGTGGCTGGCGCGTGTCCGGCACGGGGAAGGTGCTCGGTGAGCACAGGCGGATGGCAGGAGGCCGGGTGGACCGGTGGGGGGCAGGCGGGTGGGCGGCAGGCGG
>VBSM01003230.1:1941203-1966333 GCA_008086735.1 Cheirogaleus medius | reverse complement strand
TGTTACATACAGCCGGGCGTGTTACATACAGCCGGGCGTGTTACATGCAGCCTCGCGTGTTACATACAGCCTCGAGTGTTACATACAGCCTCGTGTGTTACATACAGCCGGGCGTGTTACAGCCGGGCGTGTTACATACAGCCTCGCATGTTACATACAGTCGGGTGTGTTACAGCCGGGCGTGTTACATACAGTCGGGCGTGTTACAGCCGGGCGTGTCGTTGGTGCTGCACAAACCTCATTCTCATTAAAGCTTCCCATGGCCCGGAGGTCAAGGGCATTTTTGTACCCCATTTCACTAAGGAGGAAACTGAGGCTCAAAGATGCCATGACTCACTCATAATTTCAAAACTAGGAAAGGGAGAAGCCAGGATGCGAACCTGCCTCCTCTGTGGAATATCCCCCGGCCTCAGGCTCTCTTGGTGGTTTTCGCCCCACTGTTTACCCAATCTCATTCTTCAAATCCGCTTCACATGAACTCACTTAAAAAAGATCTTAGCCTCTGCCTTAGCAACAATATCCATGACATCCAAGTTGGAAGTGATGATATTTTTAATACATATTAAAATAAGTATTCGAGAATTAATTTTTTTTTGCCTGTGCACGATGTACTACCCTCTTCCGGCCATTGAGGTGCTTCAAACTCATGCTGGGACTTGCAGACCCGGTACAATTGTCCGACTTCACGCTGGGAGGGTTGCACAGAGAAGTCCAGTGATTTGCCTCGAGCCACAGAGCAGACACAGCTCAGGTCTCCTGAGTCCCAGGCCTGGGAGCGTCCCTGCCCTCCACTGAGTGTGGGCACGGGGGGAGGCAGAGCTCACCGGTGCAGGCCCGGCTTCACGGCCACCAGCTCTGTCACCCCCGGAGGCGCGTCTTCGGCAATGCCTTCTTCCCATCTCAAAGTGGGAGGGACAAGGCTCAGAGAAGCCGAGCGTCTCCGCAGACGACACACAGCGCGTGCACCGTGAGGCTGGATTTGCACCCCGGATCTGGGCGTTGTGCTTTGGAGAGCGCGGCGAAGGACACGTGGACCCAGCAGAAGGGACGCTGCTGCCCGGGGTCATGGCGCCGTGCTGGACGCAGCTGGGAGCCTTCGGTTTTGGGCTTGACCGACCTCCCTTTGCTCCTCTCCTGAAGCGTCCACGCTGCGCGCTGGAAGAGATTTAGGGCGCAGAGGCTCTGCCGCCGCGGACGTGCTGCAGGTTTCCAGCGTGGAGAAGAACGTGCTGGCCCTTCTGAGCTTCCCGCCAGCCGCCCCTCCCCGGGACCCGGAATGCAGCCTGCTTCCTGCCTCTAGTAGCCTCCCGGCTTCTCCCCGGCCCGGCAGCCCCGTCTTCTCAAGGCGACGCGGCTAAAGGTCTTGGGAATTTTCGTGAAACTCTTAAGCCTGGCAGCGAGCCAGAGGGCAACAGCTCGGAAAGGCTGACGCTGTCTGGGAGATGACAGAAATATGGCATTCCTGCGGCCGGCGACTTCTCGAATGTACTGGGGGCGCAGGCAGGCCTGGGAGCAGCCGGCCCGCCCTGATGGCCGGATCTCTGCGGCACCCAGAGCCGCGGCTGGCGGGGAGGTGGGAGGGCTGGTTTGGCCGGTTATGCATCGGTCTCCACGCGTGATCTCAGCAGAGCCTCACGCGCCGCAGGAGGTGGGTGCTGTTGGCAACGACTCATCATCTCAGGGGAGGAAACTGAGCTCAGAGAGGTATAGCAACAGGCCCAAGGTCACACAGCGAGGAAATGCAGGAGCTGGAATTCGAGCCCAGTGTTTACCACTATGTCACCCAGTTGTCACACACGCCTGGACACACACGCACTCACATATGGGCACACAAACACGGAAACATACATGTACACACGCAAACACATGCATGCCCACGGGTGCTTGCACGCAGGCGCACAGACAAGACATCATACACATGCATACGGCTGCAGCACACAGACACACGTGCACGTAACATGCACGCACGCACAACACACAGTGGCTGCAGGGCTCACACACACCTACACACATAAGTACACCACGCTCACACACGCGTTATCTAACAGCCACAGTCTGAGCCCTGACACGGAACGCTCACCGGCTCTCTGGAGCAGGGCCAGGTCGCTGTCTCTCGACCCCGGGAGCATCGGCTTCCTCCCGCCCTCCGCTCCCCTCCCAGATGTTCGCCGTGGCTCCAGCCAACCGGCCAGATGTGCCGAGCAGCCCGGGACGCCTCAGAGACCCAGGCCGCCCCCACCTCTCCGTGACACCGTCCGGCCTCAGGCGGAGAGGGGCCAGACACTCGAAAGGGGCCCGTCGCCCTGCAAGTTCACGGGGCTCTCAGGGGCCGTCCAGATCCCGCGCTCCGAGCGGGAAGCCAGGGCCGAGCCCAGCTTGAAGCCACCGTGAGACTTGGGGCTGCGCCTCTGCTTCTTCTGAGCCTCAGTTTCCACCTCGCGCCGCGGGGATGGCAGGGCCAGCTTGGCCTCCTGAGGGTGCTACAGGGGACTGCGCACATTTTGAACCGAAAGGAATCTTAAAGATCTCTTAGTTCCCAATTTGCTGATGGGGAAACTGAGGCCCGTGATCACGCCAAGAGTCAATGGCAAAATTGAGCTTGGAAACCATGCCCTGCAAATCTTGGCTGGATAATGTTTTATATCTAACGTGACCAGCTCCTTCAGGGCGACAGGTAGTAGAATGCAGGAATGAAGAGATTGTCCCGTCTTCTTGCTAGCAGGCCTGTTCTGACATCGCCTCTTTGCCCCAAGATGTTTTTCTCGGGGTTACTGATGAGCAAGATGGAATTTCTCTGAGCAGCGTCCAAATGCACATGCCTTCCGTGTGACACTCACTCCTCCCAAACCCTGGCCCTGCTGTGTTTCACCCCGGGATCCCTGACCCACTGTTGAGATTTCAGAGGCTTCAGATCAAGGACAGGACGTGAGAACCACAGTGCCGTGCACCGACAGGCTGTCTGCTGGGTTAGGGCTGTCCCTCTCCTCTCAGGGAGTAGCAAGGGGGCTGGGTGTCAGCTCAAATCTCAGCCAGGGCTCTCATCAGCTGAGTGACCTTGGGCATGTTGCTTGACCTCTCTGAGCCTCAGTTTTCTCATCTGTAAAATGGGCATGACCCCATGTCATGAGGCTTAAACGAGATGACAGATGTGCGGTGCTCACGGAGCTGGCACAGGAAGCGCTTGGTGGTTTGTTAAGCCCATTTTCCAGAGAGGAAGGGACGAGTCCGAGGGGGCTCAGCTCTGGGAGTTAAGCACTGGTCAGAGCCCGGGGCCAGCAGAGCCGGGCCCCCGGGTGAGGCGTGACTTCGCTTTTCCAGGCTGTCCCTACGGAACAGACCTCGGGTTCTCTGCAGACACCGCGCTCGCCTCTCCTAATCTCTCTTCCCAGACAAAAATCCCTGCAACTCGTCCCTGCGGCACCCGCTCCGACTCGGACCTATAAAAAGCTGACCACGCTGTTATTTTAGGGCCTGTCGCTGCCCCTCCGTCTCCGAGGGTCTCCGTTAGAACTTGCCTGCGGTTCCCACGGCCGGTGGCAGAGCGCTGAGCTTCCAAGGGCAGGGAGCTGACAGAGGGTGGCAGCCGCTGCCCAGGGGTGGGGGCTCAATTTATTTTCTGACGGGGGCGGCAGCCCCACCCACCTCCGCCCCTTGCCCCCCTTTGTCTCCTCTCCTTCAGCAGCGTGGGCACTAACTCCGTGCTCCCAGGGCCTCCTGGGCAATCCCTCTACAGATGAAGCGCTGCGGCTCAGAGACGCACAGCACTTTCCCAAGGACACACAGCAGAAAAGCCTCCTGGTTCTGACCCACCTCTCTAGACGCCTCTTTCCTTCATCTGCTGCCTCTTCTCCTCTCTCCACACTCGTCCTCCTCCTCCCTGTCTCCTTCCTGTCCCCTTTCCTCCCCCCCAGGCCCCATGTGCCCTTCCCTCCCCTCTCCTGGTCCTTTCTCCGGAAGTCTTCCTACCCTCCTGCTTTCCCGTCGTGATCATCGTCACGACGGCAGAGACAACAGGACAGCAGTGACGTTCGGCAGCACGTCTGAGCTCCTCCGGACCCCACGCTCCACGCTTGGTCCGTCCCATGCGTAACACCCTTCGGCCACCCCGGAGGGGACACGTTATGGCACCATCTTAGAGGCAAGGACAGGACGGGGGACCCAGAGGAGGAAGCCACCTGCCAAGGTCACACATGCAGCTGGGGCTTGGGCCGGGGCCTCGGTTTAGGTCTGGCTGACACCAAAGACCACATATTCCCCTTCATACTGTATCAGACACGCGCACACGCACACGCACGCACACACGTGCACACACACGTGCGCAAACACACACACTCTTTAAAAGTGGAGATTTACCGAGCAGACCGCCCGGTGCGCCGAGTGGAAGCAGGCAGGGCCGTGCACTGCCACATACGTACACACGGCCCGTCGCGAATAGCACGATTTCTGCACCAGAAAAATTCCCTCGTGCCAACCTCCCAGCCGACACCCAGAATCCACAGTCTTAACTCAAAACTACGGTCCTAGCCATATCTGGGCCAGAATCCCTGTTGTGTGACATTGAACAAGTTGGTTCACCTCCCTGGTGCCTCAGTTTCCTGATCTGTGAAATGGAGCCACAGTCCTCTCCCACGTGAGTCAGCCGCAGAAAAGCCCTGTCTCGCACGCAGCGCAGGGAAGTGGGTCTTGTTGTTAATATTGTCAATACGCCAGAACCCCGGCTGCCCCGGCTGCCCCGGCCCCCGAAAGTCTCGGGGGCGGACGTGGCCCATCAGATCCGCAGCCCCCTCGGCGTCCCGAGGCCCCGGCCTGAGCAGTGCCCCGGAGATGGGCCTGCTTCTCGGGGGAAGTGAGGCACGGTGGCCCCTGACCCCTGCCGCTCGCCGGCCCGCGGTCGCAGCCTGCAAGAGGCTATCCGCCGCCCGGCCCGCCGCCTGTGGCCCCTCGGCAGGCGAGGCCCGGCGCCCGCACCCATTCATGTATTTTGTATGATAAAATGACTGCCGTCGCCATGGCAACATAAAAGGAGCCGATCTCATTACTGGGGCCCGGACACATTATTTTCTCCAAGGAATTTCTTCTTTTCATTATTTCCCTCCAAAGGTCAGTTATCCTCTCAGGCGGGGCGGGGGGTGGCGAGGGGGGTCTCCGAAAGGTGAGCCGGATCCATGGCAGAATTCCCCCGGCGGAATTTACAATCATTTTGCCTTTTTCCCCTGCTCTAACACCGGCGGAGAGATTTTCTTGCAACTAGGCGGTTCTCCTTAACCCCTGCAGCCCCGGCAGGCAGCAGGCAGCAGGCAGGCTGTCCCTGTTGGGCTACCCCCGGAATCCCCATGTCCCCCCCGGTCGCCTGCGGCTGCCTGGCTTCAGGTCCTGGGAGCAGGACAGGTGTGGCGTTTGCACGATTTGCCTGGAGGATGGGAGGCTCAAAGCCAATTTGCTTTTCCTCTTAGTGTTCCGTCTTCTCGCTGGGCAAGACACCCCTCTCCAAGGTGACACTGGTGATGATAATAATTCATGTTGATATCTGGAATTCAGCGTGGTGTAGAGTAATTCAGAATTTCAGTTCTAGAGTCAGAGGGATCTGGGTTCAAATCCTGCCTTTGCCAATTTCAGGCTGTGTGACCTTGGGCAACTTGCTCCAGCTCTCTGAACCTCGGTTTCCTCTTCTGTAAAACAAGCCTCACCCTGGTATCTGCCTCACAGGCATGAGGTGAGGATGGAATGAGACATGTGTGTGAATCACTGAGCGGTGTACCTGTCACACACGAGACAATAAATATCGCGTGTTTATCTTTAGGTAGGTATGTGTCAGTGTTTGCGTGGAGCAGTTTTCTGTTGCTGTGAAACAAATCACCCCTAAGACTTAGTAGCTTAAAACAATGACAATCATTTATTATCCTCCATAGTTTCTGTGGACTGGGAATTTGGGAGCAGCTCAGTTGGATGATTTTTTTTTTTTTTTTGAGACAGAGTCCCACTCTGTTGCCGGGGCTAGAGTGCGGTGGCGTCAGCCTAGCTCACAGCAGCCTCCAACTCCTGGGCTCAAGCGATCCTCCTGCCTCAGCCTCCCGAGTAGCTGGGACTATAGGCATGTGCCACCGTGCCTGGCTAATTTTTTCTGTTTTCAGTTGCCCAGCTAATTATTTTCCTATTTTTTAGTAGAAGTGGGGTCCTGCTCTTGCTCAGACTGGTCTCGAACTCCTGACCTCAAGCAATCCTCTTGCCTTGGCCTCCCAGAGTGCTAGGATTACAGGCGTGAGCCACCACACCCAGCCCAGTTGGATGATTTTGATTCAGGATTTCTCTTACTTTTGTAGTTGGGTGTCTGGGGCTGCAGTCACCTGGAGTCCTGACCAGGGCTGGCAGATCTAATTCCAAGGTGGCTCACTCATGGCTGGCTTTTGAGCAAGGGCCTCAGTTCTTCCAAATCTCCACAGGGGTCTATCCTCAGGGTTGCTTGAGCATCCTCACAAAATGGCGGCTGGTTTCCCCCAGAACGAGTGATCCAAGAGAGCAAGGTGGAAGCCGTGACGACTTTCACGATCTGGCCTCAGAAGTCCCACGCCCCCTCGTGTCTACCACATTCTCTTGGTCACACGGGCTGGCTCTGACTCAGCGCGGGAGGGGACTACACAGGTGTGCATGGCAGAGGGTAAGGATTACGGGGGTCATCCCGAGGGCTGGCTACCACATGCCGCCTCGTCTCCGCAGATGATCTCATTTAATCTTCCCAACGAAGGTTCGAGGCTGAGTCTCACTTTCCCAAGGAGGAGGAAGTGAAACGAAGTCTCAGAGAAGGAATGCGGTTTCCCAAGGCTTGAAGACTGCTGAGCCCCATCCCGGCTCTGGCCTCTTCCTCCCCCTTCCTCCTTCTCTCGGACCCGGGAAGAGCTGCTGGGAAGAGGAGCTTTGGGTCGCCCAAGTCGGCGCTGCAGCTGCCTGGGGGGCAGAGCGGCGCACCGACACGCCACAAGTGGAGCCAGTCAAAACACTCCCCCCGACGGAGCCAGTGGAGGGAACGTGTTTGTGAAGCTGACGGCATTTTTGTTGACAGGCAAATGTCTATATTACATGGCAACAAATGGCTGGAAGATGCAAAAACACAGTCAATCATCGGGGATCTTTTTTTCCCTCTTTTAAAAAAGAAAAGATCTCCCAGCACCAAACGAGAAGAGTGCTGTTTTGTGTTGTGTCTGCAGATCTTTCTCTCTGCGCTAGCTCCCGGGCTGTGGCTGGTGCAGACCCGGGGGCCGGCCGAGTCCTTTTGAACCAAGAAGAGGAGGGTTTTCGGGGTGTTTTCAGGCAGCGGGGGACAGCGGTGCTGGCGCGTGCTGCCACCCAAGGAGAGCGCGCTCCGGCGGCGAGGGGAGCCGGGGCACCGGATCGGCTGGCAGTGGCTCGCCTCTCGGCTCATTCTGGCCCTGCGTTTCCGACGACTTTGAGAACGGTGGCATTCCGCAAACTCTGATGTGCACCGAGCCCAGATAGCGGGTGAGAGCGCAGACGCCCAGGCTCGGCCCTGGACATTATGGTTCATAAGGCCTGGGACGGTGGCCTGGGCGTCTGAGCACTAATACCTGTCTGTCCCCTCCCAGAGATGCTCATTCGGTGGTCCTGGGGCCACTCTCGGAAAAACGTGTGTTGTGGAGGAAAACCCTGCGGCCCTGCTGCCCGGCCCGGCAGGCTCTCAGTCACGCCAGGGCCGGCTGGGCTGCGTCTCCAGGAAGCCACCGCTGACGCCCTCTTTTCTAGAACAGGTCATGACCTGTAATGACCCTGAGCCTACCCCCCTTCATTTTTTCTGACTCAGTTTCTCAGAACCACACAAGGAAAGCGTGATGTCTGAGTGCTCTGCCTGATGCCAGCTCTCCCAATACGGAAGCCGTTGGTTCGTTCATCCCTTCACTTGACGAGTCTGCATTGAGCGCCTTCTGCATGCCAAGCACTGAGGGTACAGCAGTGATGGAGACAGGTGTCCCCACGGAGTCCGCAGTCTAACAGGGGTGATGGGTCAAACTAGCCAGAAGACAAAAGTATAACACATTGGTAAGCCGTGAGTTTCCCAAGGGAATAAAACATAGATGGAGAATTAGGGGAGCAGCTACTTTACACGAGAGGGCTGGCCAGGGAAGTCCTCTGTGAGGATAGGACTTCTGGTTTGAGATCCAAAGAGGAGAGCAGGCCGGTTACACAAGAAGTGGGGCAATGCCATTCCAGGCAGGGTGGAACGGCATGTGCAAAGGTTCTGGGGCAGGTGAGATCCAGAAGTGTTCAAGACACGGGGAGGAGGCCATTGTGGCTGGAGTGGATGGGTGGGGGGTGGGGAGGGCCAGAGCCCCACGAGAGGGCAGGGCCACACTGCGCACTGACTACAGCCGAGATCGCATTTTCTTCCGAATTGGAAAAGGAGCCATGGGAGGGTGTCCTATGATTAGAAGCTACTAAGGAAGCAGCAGTGTTCGCGGAGGCGGGCGGCTGTCCTGGCTGGGGAGCAAGCGCGTGCAAACCACCCTCCGCAGTGCTGGGTGCGCAGGGAGCGCCGGTGGCCGTTGGCTGCGCTCGTCGCCCTGGGCTTGGGGTATTTCTGCTGGATACAGGTCTGTGGGGCAGCCCTGCCAGCCTCATCGTCCCCACCTCCCCTTCCCCTGCCTGCTCCCACCCTCCCGCAGACGGAGTTCGGCTCGGCCCACCCTCCGGCGCTGGCAGGGATGTGCTCAGGTTTGACGTCTGGGCGGTTTTAGTTTCTTGGATTTCATGGTGGCCGGACTGACAATCCGCGTACCCCGGGACAGCTGCCTGGGGACTTATGGCGAGCTGGGCACTCGATGGTGACAAGGCCGGAAGGAGCCAGGGGAGGGCCTGGGGCGGGGAGCACAGCCCCCCAACCCTGGGCTGATTCTCTGGTTCAAAGGACAGAAGGACAGGACCCTGGGAGGAGACGGGGCTGCAGGACTCTGCGGTTGGGATGCCTGGAGCTTTGGTCGCTTTCTACGCGTCCGTCCATCCGTCTGTCCATCCGCTGCGTGACTGCCCGCTGAGCACCGACTGTGCTGGCTCTGGGGACCCCGCAGAGCAAGGCAGATGCCCCCCCCGACCTCCCCAACCTATGTGTGCTCGTAGCCGCCCGCTTTCCGGACACCAGCATGTGACGCTCAAGAGACGGAGTCAACCGCCGAGGTCCTGGGCTCGCGGGTGGTCGGTCACGCTGGGGTTTGCACCCGGCCTGCCTGATTTCCCGGCGCCCCCATCTTTCTGTAGAAGGGATGATCCAACGTGGAGGCGGCCATCGTTTCCCTCCTCCGTGGTGGCCAGATTCCCGCCTCGGCCTGCCTGCGGCGGTACCCGCGTCCCTCCGTCCTTGTTTCGTGCTGCCGAGCTGGCAGCAAGGTTGCGGCGTCAGGGCGCCAGCTCGGCCCAACTCCCTCAGCCCGCCGTTTGAGCCCTGCTTAACCCGCCTCTTGCAGGAAGCCTGCCCCGAATGACCCACTCACAGGGACCTTACCTTCCTCTCTCTGCCCTCAAGGAATCCACACTGCGGCATCATCCACATCACCATCCTCCTCCTCCTCCTTCCTCCCGCCTCCTCTAGCCGGCAGATACTTACAAAGCACTCACTGGGGTGAACCATGCAGTGGTTACGAACACAAATTCTGGGTTCAGGGAGCCTGGGCTTGGACACCAGTTCTGCCACGAGGGATGTGGCCCTGGAAAAGTCCCTTTACTTCCCTGAGTTTTGGTTTCTTCATCTCTCATGTCAGAAGGTTATTCTGAAATTTAAATAAGATAGAATTTCCCCTTCCACTGCGCCTAGTAAGGGAGCGACTCTAGGAGACTTTAGAATGCAGCAGCTATAGCCAGAAAACTGCTCTCCCCAGTAGAGCTCCTGATGACTTGCTAAGAGCTGGTGAAGAGCTGTGAACAATGGCTGATCGCTTCTTATTTTAACTGCTCAGATCCGGCCAGCAGAAGAGGAGCTTTGGAAGAATGCATATCACGTGCTTACTGCTGAGAGATGATCAAGGGACAGGAGCAAACAATTCTGTGAGGTGTGTGTCTGAACTTTCTCTCCTGAGCCTGGCTTCCTCTCCCCTGGGGCTCCAGGACATCCGACAGCTTGGGGCACAAACCTCAGGTTCCTAAGAACTTCTTAACCCCTTTGCTCATTAGTATTCCTGCCAGGTGCAGACCTCTAAGAAGCCCCATTCATTAGGCAGATGCATCAATAATCCAGATACATCTTTCAGGTAATGTTTTTGTTTTTTTAATGGATGTTGAGCGTTTGTTCTTGTTAAGGCCCCGGAAAACGGAGGCTCTGGTACCGGAGCATTTGGCTTACGCAAAACACCGTGAGTGCTAAAATTTGCTTCTTTTTGATTTAGTCTCTTGCTAGCTTGAAGGACTGGATTTTATAACAGGTCAATTTCAGACCATTTGATATTGATATATGAAGATCCTTAGGGATTATTGAATGCATTTTTCATCCAGCTGCGATAGTATCATATAAGGAAAATGGAATTGACTGTTAAGTACAAATTGAAAAAGACATGGTCATTTAAGATAACTCCTTATCTGTATACAAGGAAATGGTATCAGGGAAATAGACCACCAGTTGACAGAAATAAATTTCACCTTGGGTTCTTCCTCCACACACCTCCTCGACTGCTGTTCACACTCATCTGGGATTATTCAATTTATTCTGGGAGCCCTTTCCTGGGGCCCCTGTTAGAGGACGCATCTGCAGGGAGAAGAAAGTTCTCTGCTGCTTCATTCCAGAAGGAAGGGTTGGCTAGGAGGAGCTGGGACCGTAAATGATGCAACCCTTGGGGAGTTTGGACGGGGACAGTTTTAGCCTGGAATACGGCAGGTCTCCCAGCAGAGCCTCTGGTGCTTGCTAGAACAGGCGAAGAGCTGAGAACAACGATTCCACGTCTTTCTGTCATCTGCCAGGCTCACTCGCGTGACCCCTGTCGCTCGCACCGGGGCCTGCGTCCTGGGAGACAGGCTGAGGAGTCTGGCTCCTGCAGCTCACGCAGACTTACGGGACGAACGGCTCGCCCGCCATGGAGCCACACAGGTCCGGCCTGACTCCAAAGCCTGTACTGTTTCCCGCGTCGTGCACAAGCAGACTGGATCTGAAGCCCAGTTGGAAAACCCCCCAGGCCCCCACATATCCCTTTTGCTGGCCAACAGGACGGCTGGGACTGGCCGTGCTACCCCGCAGTGAGGTGGCGTCAGAAGTTCTCTGATTTCACAGGGGAAAGGGCTTGCAGAGCCCTAAAGGGAACCAGGTGATCGAGGGCCTAAAAGTCAGCCCCTAAGGCTGACTCACTGTTCCTGAGCACCTACTGTGTGCTGGCACTCTGAGCCACTTATGAAAACTGGACCAGTCTCTTTATCTGCATAATTTTGTTACAATTCACAGCATCATCACCCCCATTTTACAGGCGCATCATCAGCTAAGCCTAGTGACCCCTGTTTTGTGAGTGAGGAAACTAAGGCTCTGACATGGGAAATAACTTGAGTGTGTCACACTGGTAAGTTAGTAGAGAAATAAGAATTGGAATCTGGGTTTGTTTGACTCCAAAAGAATTCATTCATTCATTCATTTTTTTTATCCATGCATTCCTTTAACCACCTACCCTCCCTTCCTTCCTTCCTTTCTTCCCTCCTTCCTTCCTTTTTTCCATATATCCACCCATCCATCCATCCACTCATCCATCTGTCCATCCACCCATCTATCCATCCATCCACTCATCTATCTGCCCATCCATCCATCCATCCATCCATCCATCCACTCATCCATCCATCAATACATCCATACATCCACTCATCTGTCCATCCATCCATCCACCCATCCATCCACTCATCCATCTATCCACCCATCCATCCATCCACTCATCCATCCATCCATCCATCCATGCATCCATCCATCCACCCATCCATCCACCCATCCATCCACTCATCCACCTATCCACCCATCCATCCATCCACTCATCCATCCATCCATCCATCCATCCATGCATCCATCCATCCACTCATCCATCCATCCATCCATCCAATATTAACCAAACAAGTGCCATGCAATAACCACTCTAATCATTATGAATGATGTCCTGGGAAACGGAGGGGACACCAGGGCTTTCCCCAGGGCCACCACATCCTGGTGTGACAGCAGCAGTCCTGGCTGGACACTTGGACATGTTGGAGGCCTTAGTCTAAGCCTTGGCAGGAAGAGGAGGAGGCAGCCGGTGTCCTCTGCCCAGCATGGGGACTGGCACGGGACTCCCCAGGGCGCCCTGGAAGACGACGTGTGTGCCGGGTGGGAGGGACTGTTGAAAGGAGCTCACCTCCCCCAGAAGCCCGCAGGCACGCTCTCTCCACCAGCCCGTGACTCCAGCCCGCCTGCGCTAATGACACGCGGTCTCTCCGGAAGACCTGACTCAATGAACCAGAGGTCCTCCGAGATCCCCAGGCCTCCCCCTCTCTCCCACTCTCTCCCGCTCTCTCCGGCTCACCACTCGGGCAGGGCTTGGAACGCAGGCTGAAAGGGTGCCATGCCCTCTGGGGCTGCGGGTCCCCTGGCAGGAGCTGTGACAGGCTCAGAAGAGCCTTGGTGGGGCCCAGGGCTGCGGGTTCTAGTCCTGCCGGGGGCACCTGGGCAGGGCGCTGCCCCCTCTGGCCCTGAGACACGGAGACTCTTCCTTATGCTTGTGACGTCGCTCCCAGCCCGGCTCAGCAGGGGCCGATTTCCTCTAACGCAGAGTGGCTGGGGGGACCCCATGTATCTGTAGGCCCCCAAACATGTTCCTTGCATTCCAAGAATCCCCAATCCATTGGGAAGGACAGACCTGATACACAATCACGGGGACACAAGAATATCTACAGAAGCAAGTCTGTGTTAGTCGCCTGTTGCTGCTGAGAGAAATGACTCCAAACTTGGTGGCTTAGCAATAACAAAAACGTACTCTGTCACAGTTCTGGAAGCCGGGAGTCCAAAATCAGTCGCGGGCAGGGCCGGGCTCCCTGTGCAGGCTCCCGGGGAGGATGCCCCCTGCCCCTCCCAGGTTCGGACAGCCTCGCCACTCCTTGGCTTGTGGCCACGTCACCCCCATCCCTGCTCCATCTTCAGGTGGCTGCTCCGCACCGGGCGCCTCTCCTGTCCCGGGCACGCTGCGTCCACGGCCCCCATGAATCACGGGAGACGCCCGAGAGCGGGTGGCTGGTGCCCGCTGTGCAGAGGCGGAGACCGAGGCCCGACTCGCGCCGCCGTGGGCTGCTGAGCCGCAGAGCGGGGGAGGGGGGGCGCGGACTGTGGCTGAGGGCCCGGGGTGCACGTGCCTCGAGGGCCTGTCTGGGCGACATTCAGGACCAGGAGCTGGTGAGCCCGGTAACCGCAACTGCCGGGGTCAGAGACGGGCTCTGGGTGGAGGGTGTGAGCTGAGTGACCATCTCACTTTACAGGTGGGGAAACTGAGGCTCAGAGAGGAGGACAACACGGCCGGGATCCCAGGCCAGGATGCAGCAGAACCAGGATTGGCCTCCAGAGCTTTCTGGGGCTGGGACCGTCTGCGCATGTCTCTCCGGCCCCGGGAACACGGGGTTCCGTGATAATGAACAGTGTTTGCCCGGCACAGAGCGGAAAGGTCTAGAAGAGGCGCCAGCGGTGGCCCTGGGGAGGACCGACTGCTCCTGCAGGGCGGGGAGCCCCAGGGGTGGCGCGGGGCTGGGCGAGTGCCGGTGCAGAGCCCTTCCCACCCTGGGGAGACGCCGCGGCAGATTACTGTGGCCGCCCCCTTGCCGGCTCCCCACCCCCACCCTCGTCTCCCCACGGCGCCTGCAGCTGCGGCAGCCGGAGGGACCCCAACCATGAGCCAGCGTCCCCGCTGCATCTCCCCGGAGCGCCCCGCGCCCACAGACCCTGCCCCCACCCCGGCCCTCGGCCCTCTCCTGGCCCGTCTACACCTCTGCCTCGGCCGCGCCTGCCACTCCCCTGCCCAGACTGTCCCCTGTTGTCACATCTGCAAGGCCCCCGTCCTCATGCCCTTTCTGACCCGGCTCAGCTGTCACATTCTAGCCACCCTCTTGAACGCTGTCCCGGCCCCAGGATTGTTCCCGCCGCCCCTCCCTCATTTACTCCCTGCTGATTGCATTTTCGGGATCCAGGAGGCTCGACACCTTGTAAGCACCTCGCAGGAACTCAGCACGTCTTCCACGAATGAGCACGTAGCGCCAGCGATAACCGGAGGGAGGGTCTCGTCCTTACCAAGAAGCCGTGTAGGGCAGGGCTGGGGGAGGTAGGCATTAGACCAAATTCCAGCTGTGTGGCCTTGGCAAGGGACTCAGCTTCACTGCGCCTTGATGTTCTCATCCGTGCAATGGTCGTGCTAGCTGAGGAGGTCGTGAAGACTGAGGGAGTCCACGCATGAGCGCAGTTAACACACAGGGGATACAGTAGGCGCTCAGTCCGTGACAACTCAGTGCCTGCAGCCGGGTCAGAGATTCTTGGAATGTCAGCAAGGCTCTTGGAAGATTGCCCGCGCTGTCTTCCTCTTGCAAGGGAGGAAACCAAGGCATATTCCAGGCCCTGGGAGGGTCAGAGCTTCACTTTTTCCCTCCAAGTGAAGAGCTTGGGCCTCCACATGCTTGTAGTTTCCAGGGTGAAGTTGAAGCTCCCAGCCCGGCCCCCCTTTGGGGCCCAACAGGAGAATGAATATACGTGTGTGTGTGTGCACGTGTGTGTGTGTGTGTGTGTATAGAGAGAGATTTATATATAAAAATATATAAAGGGAAAGGAGATATATATAAAAATATAAAAGAGATTTGTTATAAAGTTTTGGCTCTCGTGGTTATAGAGGCTGGGGAGTCTCATGATCTGCTGTCTGCAAGCTGCAGACCTAGGGCGCCGGTGGCGTGGCCCAGGTATGTCAAACGAAGGAATTTAACAGGAGGAACTCTTCCCAAGGGCGCTGGCAGAGCCGGAAGGGCGACTGGGAGAAGGTGAGGCCGCCCAGAGTCCCTGCAAGCCGCTCCTCCCGACCCCGGGGCTGGGGGACGCGGGGAGGACTTTGGGCTGAGGGGTGGGAGGAGGGCAGCTCTGCTCAGCAGCTGTGTGACCTCGGGCAAGTCACTTCACCTCCCAGTGCCTCCATTTCTCCATCTGTAAAATGGGGAAATAATCGCGCCTATTTCCCAGGGCTCCGTGAGGCTTCAGCGAGTCACCCACGTCCTTGCGGTGGTGCAGGGTGGGGCCGTGACGGCGTCCACTCTGCAGCCGGGGCTGAGCGAGACCCTGCGTGCAAAGCCCTCCGCGCGGCGCGGGCACACAGGGACACGGCCGTGGCGGTTGCCGTGTCGCCGCTGCCACTGCCGGTGCTGGTGTCGTGGCCGGGGCTGGCCGGGGCGAGCGGGCTGCCTGTGTGTTGGTGAGGCCGCACCTGGCCGAGCGCCGGAGCCCGCCCTCCCGTCGGCACTCCAGCCTGGGCCTGGCGCGAGGGCCCCCTGGGGACCTGTGGCATCTCAGGGGGTCTGTGAGAACCTGTCAAGGGCACCCCTCCATGGGAGGGACCCCAAGTCCTGAAAGATGAGCCCTCATTCACTGGCACGGATAGACAGTGACCACTGGGGATAGCCCTTGGGGCTGCTGTCATGACTGCGTCTTGGGACACCTTGGAGGTCCAGGCCGCTGGCGGCAGCTGGGCTGGACAGACAAGGGGGCGAGTCGTGGCTGGTTAAAGGTTATGTTCCGGCAAGTGTTAACAGCTCTTGGTAGTGTTAAACAGCTCTTAAGTATTAACAGCCTTTGGTAGTGTTGACGCTGGAAATAACCAGGTAGGATACGGAGAGTCGGAGAACTGTCTTTATTCCATCTGCACCCTCAGCCATCTTCTATTCTTCTGACCCCCTTCCCCGTCTCCTCCTGCTTTTATACCTTTGGTAGGACTCAAAAAGCGTCCAATCAGCAACAAGCATTAACAGCCAATCAGCAACGAGCTATAACATCCAATCAGGAACAGTGGAATTCAAAAAGTACCCAATCGGGACTGGGCAAGCAGCGCGACCGGAAGACGGGAGCAGGCGGCTGAGCATCGAGCACGGGCCCAGACCCGCACAGGAGGCCCGGCTCTAGCACACCCGCGCACCCGCACACCCGCCCGCCGCTGCCTCCAACCGGCCCACACAGCACCGGCCCGCGGGGATGCGGAGCGGCGGGGAGGTGGCGAGCGGCCGCGTCCCAGCGCCGGACAGTTTTCCCTGTCAGTTACGTGCGCTCACGACGCCTCACAGCTCATGGGGCCATGAAATGTCACCTGCGAGGTCCCAGCTAACCCGGGGAGTCTTCGCTGTCCTGTCCATTTTAAGGCACACACGAGACCAGCCCCTCCGATGTTTTCTCCCTCCCGAGAAGGAAAACTGGACTCTTCCTCACCCTGGGCCCCCGGGTCCCTTGGATCAGGCACCTTCCCCTCTGTGGGACCTCAGTCCCTGCAACTCTGCCCTCTCCCCCGCATTCCAGCGACACCAGCCTTGTCTCTGTGCTGCGAACGTGCTGGGCTTGTCTGGACCCCAGGGCCTTTGCACATGCTCTCCTTGCCCCTGGAGCCTCCTTCCTCCAGACCATCACATGGCTGCCTCCTCCTCCAGCCTCCTCTCCTCAGGAGGCCCCTGGCATCACTCCCGTCCCATCACCTTGTTTTACTGTGACGTTGTCTTGTTTCTGTGTTTACTGGTTTACCATCCAAGCGTCACGGGGCTCCTCCGGCATCTGGAACAATGGCCCGCAGGGAAGCAGTGCCCGGGAAATATTAATGGCGTGACTGAGCACAGGCTCAGCTGCAGATGAAGACACAGACGTTCCAAGAGGAGAAGGGCCGTGCCTTGTGCTTGGCTGGGCAGTGAGCGGGCGGCGGAGCCCGGAGGAGGAGACAGGCCCCTGACCCCCCGAGGGGTGGGCGCTCCCCTGTCCTGGGGTCCCCGTGACTCTGCCAGGCCCCGCGCAGCGCCGTCGGGAGGTGGGTGGTGGGATCGGAGCAGCGAGGGGCTGACCCGGGGCTGAAGTGCGGGAGGAGGGCAGAGGAGGGCTCACCCTGTGGACAGACGGACAGACAGACACTGAGGGGTGTGGCAGGGGTGCGGCCCAGCCACACGGAGAGGCTGGACAGACCCCAGTGCTCCGGGGGCCATGCGGTAGCCCCCGCCTCGGCCTGGCGCAGCTTGTCCCTTCCAGCAGGGAGCTGTCACAGGGCCCAGGTGGTGCGTGGCCACGCCCGCTGAAGGTAGGAAAAGGTTTTGGCCTTCTGGAGCCCAAACAGGTGACCTAGGGACACCCAAGGCTGCACGCGCCCCGGGACGCCCCCCAGAACCTGCACGTTCCAGAGCTGGGGAATACCCCAGGGATCCTATCGCCCACGGGTCTCCAAACTGTGGGTGGCCCGGAAGCCCGAGGGGAGGCTGTGGGCTAGGAATCCGACTCAACGAGAGCATCTCCAGGTACGCCGGGCACGCACTTGGGGCCGCATAGCATTCTGTATTCGTAAAATGGGCTCTGTGGGCTTTATTTTATTTTTAAATAAACTTTTAACGTTGAGATCATTGTAGATTTGCATGCAGTTGCAAGAAATAATACAAGAGCCACTGCAGTACACTGTACCCAGCTCCCCTCAGTGATAACAGCTTGTAGAAACTACAGTCTGATGTCACAACCCGGATATTGACACAAAACTTTCCCGTCACCACAAGGATCTCTCACGGTGCCTTTTAATAACCACACCTACCTACCTTCTGCCCCCCTCGCCACACCCCCTGACCTCCTGGCAGCCACCAACCTGTTCCCTGTTTCCACGATTTTGTCATTTTCACAATGGCGTGCAAATGGAATCATACTGCATGTAACTTCTCGGGTTTTGCTGCTTTGAATCAGCATAATTCTCCAGAGACCCATCCAGGCCGTCTTGCGTATCAGCAGTTGTCCCTTATTATTGCCGAGTAGTATTCCGTGATAAGGATGTGTCACAGCTTGTTTATCCAGTCACCTGTTGAAGGGCACCTGGGTGGCTTCCAGTTTTTGGCTATTACCAATAAAACTGCTATAAACATTCATGTACAGGTTTTTATGTGAACATAAGTCTTCATTTCTCTGGGAGAAATGCCCAGGAGTGCAATTGCTGGGTTGTATGGTAGAGTGTTTACTTTTTAAAGAAACTGCCAACCTGTTTTCCCCACTGTGCATTTCCGCTGGCGATGTACGAGAGATCCACTTTCTCCTTGTCCTCGCCGGCCTTTGGCATTGTCACTGTGTTTTTATTGTTGCCATTCTGATAGGCGAATGGTGATATCTCACTGTGGATTTAATTCGCATTTCCCTAATGGAATGATCCTCTGCTTTGTGGTTTTAAAAAAATAAAATGTTTTGAGCCACTCTTGGGTCCCACTGGCCCATTTCACAGATGAGAGAAACTGAGACCCAGGGACTGAAACAAATGAGCACGGTGGCAGCTGGATCTCTCGGTTCTCACCCTGACTCCTGGTCACGTCCCCTTTTGAGAGGAGAGAGAGGGAAAAAGAGCTCTTTAAAAGGATGCTTTCTTTGACTTGGAGGTGTGGAAAGCGTTATTTTGATATTTTAACTGATGCGTGCATGCTTTCTGTGACGTCCTGTCACTCTGTATTCTCGCCCATATGGAGAGCTGGCTTCAAGCTGTCGCCGAGGGATGAGTTGTCACAGCAGAACTTTCTAGATGACCATTGAAGCATACTATGTGGACATTCCTTTTTTTTATAGACCTCGCAAATGACCCTGAGTGGGATGGTGGGGTCTGGCTATCGAGGGGGCTACTTCACACTGCCCCCCCAAAGGGGACAGAAGAGACGCACCTCCGTGCTCGGGGGGAGTCACTAATCCCCGCCTTGAGAGAGACGTGGCCACCAGCGAGGCTGGCTGGCGCTGGGGCCGGCCCTGGGAGCCGCAGGTCAGGGCTTACGCCGCCCCCCCGCCCCCTCGTCCCGCACAAAACGTCTTCTCTCTCCCTTCCTCGGCCTCCCAGATCCGTTGTGTGTCTTATTCTATCTTATTTTATTTTTGGAGAAAGTTCCATTCTTGAGACCCAGGAAGGAGGGGAACATGGCGTCTGGGAAGGAAGGACGTCTAGAAAGAGACAACACACACAAAACATTTTTTAAAGCATGGTAATAAATGCTATTCAAAAAAAAAAAAAAAAAAAAACGAAAGAAAGAAAAACCCACCCCACAATCTCTGAAAAACACAGCCCATTGAAATGACAAGCCGAGAATCATTTGCTAAGCGCCGAAACCGTCCCCTTTGTCACCCAAATCCCTGTGTTGGCAGTTACCTTTCAATCCTGCGATTGTGCGGCCGGGGCTGATTTTTATTCAACGTTCTATTCACTCTGCGTATTAATGAAAAGGGAGGAGGGAAAAAAACGTGTAAGAATGGTGTTTAATAGGCTGATAGACAAGCCGTCTGGATCCCCCGGCCGAGCCCCTCTTATCAGTGGCTCACAGTGGGGCTGTCGCCGTCCCCGTCCCGGCTCAGCCCGGTGCGCCCGCCGGCCTCGCGGCCCTGTCACGGAGACGCTGGGACGGACGGATAGATTTTAAAATTTTATATATAATAAAGGTGTGATGATCCTTTGTCCTTAGCAGGGAGGGAGGGACAGACACGGGTCATGATTCCACCCCGTGATTCAGACACGTATGCGACAATGTTTATTGGGCACCTACTGTATACCAAGGGATCGCGCTGGGTGCTGGGTTCGGGCATTGAACTTGGAACCAGGAGGTAGGTCGGCAAGCCAGGTTGGCCCAGGGGTCAGGAGAGGGCAGCAGGGACCCCACTGACTCCCGGGAGACTGTGGACCCCAAATCATTTCTCCGGGTCCCCCAAGGCAGAGGAGCCTGGGACCACCCGGCCGCGTCTCTGCGCCCACGGGCTGCGTGTTTCTGTGTCGCAGGGAGGGGCTGCCTGGGTTTGCCGTCGCTTCTCTTCTTGCCTGCTGGGAGGCAGGGGGCTGGATGGAGTGACCGCCCGGGTCAGTTCTGTTTGGGGCAGTGCAGGACCATGAGGCGGGAATGTCACCACCGCCATTCACTTCCTGGGGGGCCTCGGGCTAGGGGGTTCACCTGTCTGGGCCTCGGCCTCCCTGGCTGTCACGCGGGGGTGGCGACGTCAATGCAGTGGGGTAGCTGGGAGGGTAGAGGGAGGCCTGCGAGCTAAGTCCCCGGCCCGCCCCTCGCCCGCTCCCCCCTCTTACTTCCTCTCCTTGTTTTCTTTCACGGCTTCTAGAATTCCAAGAGGGGGCCGGGTGGAGGGAGGGCCCAGGAAAGCAGGGAGGAGTTCAACTTCAGGGATGTGTTTGTGACAAGGAAACTGGCTCCTGGCTGGGTGCTGAGCTCCCCGCCGGCCCAGGGCTGCAAGCGGAAACCAGTGACAACCAGGCGAGGAAGTTAGGACGTTAGGGTGTAGGGCTGGCCGTACAGGTTGAGGATCCGTACCGGGCTGGCCGCCAGCCCACTCCTGAAGCCACCAACCAGCCACCGGCTCTGCACTTGCCGGGCCGCTTCGTCCCCGCACAGCCAGCCTGGGCCGAGGCCCGTCTGCAGGCGGCCTCACCTTGCGACTGCAGGATCCGCACCAGGAGGCAACCTGGGATCCCGTCCTCCCTCCCTCCTGCACCCGTCCCTCCGGCCAGCCCTGCCTTTGGACGTCCCAGGCGGCCAGCCGTCCCCTCCCCTCCCTGACCCCCGCGCACAGCCCCAGCCCCTCCCGCACCGAGCACCCCTGCACACCTGTCCTGTGTCTGCTCAGTGCGTCGTTCCCTGCCCCCGCGTGGCCTGGCCCTCGCTGTGTCCCTGGATTCGTGCATGGATGCACACGTGGCCTCCAGGCCTGCAGTGGGACGTCCCCGCGTGTCATCCTGGGGCCCGTGTCCACCGCCCTCCTGGTCAGGAGCTGCAGGGTCGCCGCGTCACCACTCCCCTCCTGAACCCCAGTGTGGGCTGGGCGGCGTTGGCCTGTGACAGCCCCCTCTCTCGCCCTGACCGCGCACTCAGTCACTCAACAAACACTCGCTGTCCCACGCCAGGCAACGTGCGAGTGTTCGGGACCCAGCTGTGAACAGAGATGGGCGTGGGGCTGACGCTTTTCATGGGGAGACTGAGGTCACAAGTAAACCCATATAAACGATGGCGTCAGCGGCTATGAAGAAACATGGAGCAGGGGCAGGGATTGCGGGTGACGCCATCGTCAAAGGGGCAGTCAGGGAGGACTTCCCGAAGGAAGTGACAGTAGCAGAGGCTTCAGTGAAGTTCTACTATCGGGGGCAGGCTGGTGGGGGCACCAGTGGGGCAAGGGAAGCAGGTGCCTTCCCTTGGGACCTCGTGGCCAGGGACTCTGTCTTCGGTGCTGCGTGGAGCCTCAAATGAGTTTCAAGGAAAGGACTTAGCACGGTGACAAGTCTCAGTGCGTGCCCGGGACTGCTGAGGGGATGGAAGGATGAACGAGTGAGTTGGTGAGTGAGCGCCCCCCAACACCACAGCCCCTGGAGTGCAGTGTCCCAGCCTCTTTTATACCCCTGTCCCCAAATCAGCCCCACCTTGTCCCTGCCGCCTCCTCCTGGTGCCCCGGCTCCCCGGCCGGGGGAAGTTCAGCCTTAAAGGTGAGCGTTTTCAGTGAGCGAAGCAAGAAAGTCTCCGGGCACACACGAGGGGCCGTCCCCCAGCCTCCTTGGGCCAGAGCAACGGTCCAGACGGCCGTTTGGCTCCACACGGCCTCCCCTGCCCGCCCTTCGCCCCGGGATTGCGGACGACGCAGATTCCAATATTTTCACGCGGGCAGAGCTATTTGCGGTGAGATGCAATTACGAGGCACAAGCGGCGTCCTCGGAGCAGGCCCCGGAACGGGGGATTTGCTCCGCTCTGGGCTCTGAGGCTGGGCGGGGAGGCCTGGCCGGCTGAGTTCTGTCCCCTCCCTCCCCGCAGCCCTGCGCTTGCCTGGGTCTGGGCTCAGTTTGCGCATCTCCGGGCGGGAAGAAGAGTCGCCGCTGTCGCAATGTGGGCAGGGCGGTATTTGCTAACCCTCCTCTGCGTGCTTGTCCCGGGTCTTGGCCCTTGGGGACTTACGTTCTCTAGGGGCCACGGCCAAGCACAAGTTAACAACTACACAATCGAGATAATGACACAGTAAAACGAGTGTGGAGAGGGACATCGAACAGGCGAAGTGACGCGCTTTGGGGGTGTTTTTCAGATAAAGTGGTGAGGGAAGGCGGGGTAGTCGATTGCAGAGATGTACTCAAACTGCCCCCTCCCCTGTGCCCACTGCGCTTTGCAATGTGTCTTTGCAGCTCACTCCGTCAAGAACTGGAATCCGGTCCTCGCCCTTGAGTCTGGGCTTGGCCTTGTGCGCTGCTTTGGCGACGGGATGTGGAGGGGTCCACACAGGTCCAGTTCCCGTCTGAGGCCTTGCACATTTCTGCTCGCTCACTGGAACCCTGCGGCCACCGTGGGCATGAGCCTGGCTCACCTGCTGGAGGACGAGGGGCGCGTGTGGCCGAGCCAGCCGTGCCAGTCGAAGCCAGCTCAGGTCACCCAGAGCCCAGCTGATCCGGCAGCCGACCTCAAAGGCAGGTGACCGTCTGAGCAGCCGGAGCGGCAGAGCTGCCCACTCAACCTGCAGCCGCACGAGCCAAACACACGCCTGCTCTTTTACGCCACGCGGTTTTGAGACGCTTTGTGACGCAGCAGTAGCTCATTGACACCAAACGGTCAGTCCGAGCAGGTGACGTTTCATCTGAGACCCAAAGGATTGGAAAGTATCGGGGGTGAGAAAAGCGGCGGAAGGGGACCCCGTAAAGAGGGGGGCAGCAGACACAGAGGCCCCAGGGTGGGAGATGCGGAGGCTGGTTTTGGGGACAGAAAGGAGGCTGGCGCGGCTGGGACGTGGGACGTGGGTGACAGACAGACTGGGCTGGATCACATGCGACCCTGAGGATGACCCCGGCGTGTGGAGAGCAGCAGCCGCGGGCTTATCCGGGCATCTGGGAGCAGGAGCGTGAATTAAGGCGACCGCTCTGTTTGTTCCAAGAGTGTCGGAGGCCGGATGGAGGGGACGCAGCAGCGTTTAGTTAGCAGGAACAAGGACCTGGCCCGAGCGGTGCGCGCATGTGCAGACCAGGGAATGTCTGAGGAGGCACCTTGACCTTGACCTTGGACTCGCAGCCTCCAGGCCTGTGAACTCAGACGTTTCTGTTCTTTCCGCCCCCCAGGCTGTGGCGGGGGCTTCGTTAAGCAGCCCCGGGGCTGGAGCACACGTGATCACCTGCCCACCCTCGTGGCAGGAGGGCGCGTTAGTGTCCCGGGGCTGCTTAATGTCGCAGCCCTGCAGACGGCGCCTCGTCCTTGCGTGGTCCGTCCTCGAGTGAGCCAGTGCCTGGTGTCTCTGTCTGCATCCCGATCCTCTCTCATAAGGGGTGTCCTGTGGCCTGGCGCCCACCCTGATACCCCGTTTTACCTACTTGTCCCCAAACACAGCCACATGCTGAGGGCCTGGGGGTTAGGAGTTCCACGTGAAGTTTGGCGGGAATTCGGCCCATGACGGGGTTTTTGACTCGTTTCCCTCCACTCTGGGAGGAGTCCTTTCTGGCTTCTGGTTTTGAAGTTTTCCTTCATGGGGCGATTTCTCCTGCTTGTCCCTGCCGTCCAGCTGAGTCCAGGGAGCTTGGGGAGCGGGGACCGGGGGTGGCAGGAAGGGAGGGTGTGCTGGGAGGCGCCGCCCAGCGAGCAGGTGCCGTTGGAGCGCGGCGCGGGGCCCTGGCCGCCCCTCTGGCTTTGGAGCAGCTGTGGGGACCGTCCCCGCCACGACGCCGGCACCGCGCCCAGCGCAGGCGTTGCCGGCACCACCCGTGTCACCTGGCAGGGGCAGCCTGGATCTGGGCTGCCGGACACGCGTGGGGAGCAGGTCACAGAGACGTGACCCCAGCCCCCGTCCTTTGGAGGGACCATCCCGTGCATGTTGCATTCAGTTTTCGGGAGGGTCCTCAGTGGCACGGAGCCCCAGGTGCCTCCACAATCGTCCCCCAACATTGTCCCTTTCCCGGCCACACCCCTCCCCGTCCCACTCCCCTGCTCGCTCACGGCTCCGTCCTGGGGTGTCCTCCCCAAGCCCCCGACGTGGAGCCTGCTTTCTTCCGCGAAGACGCCGGCCTCAGCCCCTGCCGGCTCAGGTGGGGCTTGGCTGGGGCACTCAGGGAGGGTCACCCTGAAGAAGCTGGGGTGTCCGGTCAGGGGACAGGGCGAAGCCGCTGCTCGGGGTGGATGTGACGCTCCCTCCCCGACACGGCTGCTGTTCCGAAACACTGAAGGAAGAAGAGCAAACTCCAAGGGGAGGAGGCTGAGCCGGGGGCACAGCACTTTACAGTTTGTAACGCCCTTTCTCCACCATCAGTCCTTGGCTGTCACAGCAACTCGGTGGCATCGGCCGAGCACACACGACTCTCACCCACAGACGAGGCCGCGCAGCGGCAGTGCCAGCTCCGAGACGCCGGGTGGGTCTCTCCTCCCAGCAAGGCGCTTCCTGCCGGCGGGTCCGGCTGCCGTTCCTTCCGCCCGGGACTCCTGTGCCTTCCAGGTCGGGGCCTGCTCAGCTTTTGGGACTTTTTTTTAATTCAGTTTTTAAATCAGCATCGCATTCAGACGCATCAAAATTCACAAGGTGCAGAAATGCACACACTGAAAACTGAGACATTCCCTCCCAGCCCTGCCCCTCAACCCCCTCCTCACAGGCAAGCCGTGCGTTCGCTTTGTCACACATGTGAGTCCTTTCAGAGACATTTTATGCAAATGTAAGCGAATACTTAAAGAGATGATCCACCTGCCGCCTCATACACAAATCGTGCCATACTCACTCCATCTTTTTCCCTCACTATAACTTGGAGATATTCCGTGTTTGTAAATAAATTGCTTCCTCTTTCACTTTATATAGCTGCATAGTATTCCACTGCATGGACACACAATCGCTTGTTTATATAGTCTCCTATTGATGGGTGTCTAGATTGTGTCCAGTGTGTTGCCATGACTTCAAGTACTTCATTGAACAACTTTTTTTTTTTTTTTTTTTT
>VBSM01003230.1:1919979-1941022 GCA_008086735.1 Cheirogaleus medius | reverse complement strand
ACGGGGTCTCGCTCTTGCTCAGGCTGGTTTGAACTCCTGACCTTGAGCGATCCTACAGCTTCAGCCTCCCAGAGTGCTAGGATTATAGGCGTGAGCCACCACACCCAGCCTATTGAGCAACTTTTACATCTACCGTTTCCCCGAAAATAAGACAGGGTCTTATATTTGTTTTTCCTCAAGAAGACACCCTAGGGCTTATTTTCAGGGGATTTATTATTTTTTTTAAGTACGGTACGACAATCTACATTTATTCAAATATAGTTAAGTCTTCTTCTTCCGGAACATCATCATAACTCTCCAAACCCCGAATTCCATCCTGAATTTCTTGCGACTCTATTTCCTTTAGAACCATTAGCCCCAGTCTCTCATGTCGAGCACTAGAGCTCTCATGGGGCAGATGAGAAAGGCTGCTTGTGTTCTTTACTGCTCTGCGACGAAATGCATGGGTTGTGCAGATAGCTGCGTAGCCACGCCCGTCACTAGGTCTTATTTTCAGGGTAGGGCTTCTATTGTGCAAATGCTTAGAAATCCTGCTAGGGCTTATTTTATGGGTAGATCTTATTTTCGGGGAAACATGGTATTTGCATACAGGTGAGAAACTCTATAGCACACATTTTTAGACCTGAAATTGCCAATTTATTATATCGATAGATTTTACCAAAGTATCCCCCATAGAGGATACCAATGGACACTGCTCCTAGCAGGGTGTGAGAGTGGACTGGCTGAACTTTCAGCATTTTTGAAGACTGAACAGCTGTCACCTCCTCCAGGAAGCCTTCCTAGACCTTCAAGCTGGCTCAAGGTCCTTCTCAGGGCCCGCACCCCCGCGCCCAGCACCCTGTATTGCAGCAGTCTACGTCCCTTTCTGTCCCTGTTGTCACACTGGGAGCTCCCTGAGACTGGAGAGCAAACCTTGTTTTATCAAAGAGTCTTCAGGCCCACAGAGGCCTCAGCAGGGGCTGAGGACCGAGTAAAGGGCAGGTCCGTTCCTGCATGTCCCCAGGGCTGGGGTCCCCAGGTGGGCAGCCTCCACTTACACCTTGTTCCCTCTGCCCCTGGCGCCTGCAGCCTGCTCCCCTTGGTGCCCCAGACCCAGCTCCTTCTCCAAGCCTCTGGGGCCTCCACTCTCTCCCTTGAACAAATAATAATTGTTAGAAAAAGGCCTGTGGATAAATTATTATCCTGACCCTCATTCCAGTGCAAAAAACTTTTGCTAGCTGCCAAGTGAAAAGTCAAAATTTGCATTTAAATAGAAAACTGTTAGGCGGGCTGAACAGGGAGGCCAAGGCCCCCAGAGGCCTCTCCTGGGTGGGGAGAGGCACACCCCCTGCCCCCGCCCACCCCCAGGATCCTAGCACGTGGGGGAGACCTCCAGAGCCTGAGTTGAACCCGGTCCTCTCTGAGGTTCCTGGTCCCCGGGGGCCTACAAGTTCCCACGGTCCTGCCAGATGGACCTCTTAGACGTCCGCTCTTCAGTGCCCCTTGGACTTGAGTTCCCTCCCCTGCCCCGGTGAGCAGATAACCACAGACATTAACGGTGGGTAGAGACTCCACCGATATGTGATGTCCAATGTTCAGAGCATGACTTTAGAGGTAGACAGACCGATGGCTCGGGAATTGGTTACCTGCTACATCACTCAGCCTCTCTGAGCCTCAGTTTCCCCGTTTGTAAATGACAGATAATAGCACCTTCTTGGCCAGGTGTCTTTCTATAGCAGCTATAATGTATTATAGTTGACAAATGTAGTTATTTCTGTTAGTTTGTTAGGCCAATGCATAATGCCAGATTCCATTCCAGCATCTTTGACAAGTGCTTGGAGACCCCCTGTGACCCTGTGACATTTGTTCCTGCTTCTGTCTTCCTCTGTGACTTCACGAAGCCCTCCCTGGCTTCTGCCTGGCTCAGACTCAGGCCACCTCCTCCGAGAGGCCTGCCGGATGTCGCTGCACACGCTGGCTTCTCCTTTCTAAAGACGGTCCCACCTGCGGGCAGACCCGGGTCCTGCTGTCTTGTAGTTTCCGACCCCTTTTCTGGGGAAACCCCAGACTCCTCTTCGCCTGAGAGCCCCCCCAAACACCCAAGGAATTCTCTCCCCTGGGCAGCAGGAAAGTGGATTGCGCTTTCCCAATGCAGAAAGGAACGTCTAAAGAAAGAAAAGGGTCCCACCGGTGGGCAGTGAGGTGCTTGCACTCAGAGGGACTTCAGTCTGCGTGTCCTTTCTACCTGGGCCACCTTGGACACTCTGCTTCTCGGCACCTCGGCGTCCTTGCTGTAGAACGGGAGGTTTGTGCTGAGGTCGGACGTCCAGGGTCCAGCTCCGCGGCGTGTGTCGGTGCTCCAGGGACGCACACGACAGCTCACAGGCCATGGGAATATAATTTGCATACGCTAAAAATAGAGACTTGCTACTCAACTCAGCAAGTGTATCCTGAGCCCCGACTCTTGCCCAGCGCAGCCTAGGGGCTTCTTTCTTAGACGCGATCGATCGAATGCGTCTCTGAGAGCGTGGGAACTCTGTCTGCTTTGCAACTGTGGCGCCCACGCCGCCTGGCACTTCCTAGGAGCTTAATAAATGTTTGTGTCTGGATGAATGAATACAAAGTTGCTTTGTCTTCAGCCCCTAAGATGGTGCCTGGCACATAGTAGGTGCTCAGGAAATGCTTTTCTGGCTGGAGGAGGGAACGTAGGCACAGAGGAAAGAAGTGCCAGTGTTCTGAGTGGCTTGATCAGGACAGGCATTTGGCCCCACATGGATCCCACACGGACCTTCTTTTTCCGTTGACACGCACGGGCTGTCGCCCTACTGTGTGCTCACTCTGTTGGTGGGCAGGAGGCGGGAGGGGATATCGGCGATCTTTGTAGTTAGGTCTCATGGCGGCGGGGGAGAAAGCAGATCCGGGTGGGAGAACTTGCACCTGGCAAGGTGGTCACTGCCCCAGCCGGACTGTCATCGAGGCTGCAGAGGGGGAAGAGGGCTGAGGGCTGGGGAGGGGCCCTTTGGGTGAGAGCAGCCTCAGGACAAGGTCAAAGGCATTTAGTCAGTGAACTGAGGTCTGGGGAGGAGGCCAAAACTAGGCTGCTGTGTGCACCGGGGAGACGGGAGTCTGGAGAACGGGGCTGCCAGGGGCTGGGGCCCTGAACGCCACGCACAGCACCGGCCCCTTGCGGAGGAGCTGACGTGGGTGCGCAGAAATCCAGCTCGTGGCAGAGTGCTCGCCACACCCTGCCCTGCTCCCGTCTCCCGGCCCTGCCGGCCATTCTGCTGCTGCTTCTCCTCTCTCGTACCCAGGACAATTCCCTACTTGTCACTGTCACACCTACTAAGTGCCAGGCACGGGGCTGCTCGTTTTCCACAAGGGGTGTGTCTAGCAAGCGCGCCCCACAGCGCATCTCGGATCCAAGATGTGAGTCTGAACCACTGCCGCGGTGTGCTGCATGCTCCTCGAGCCCCGCCTGTTGTGCACCCCAGAAACCAAACCAGGTAGGTTTTCTCATCCCCATTTTACAGCCGAGGAAACGTACTCAGAGAGGTTAAGAAGTCAGTGCAGGACCACACAGCCGGAAGCAGTGGAGGGGCTCAGACCTGGCGTCGGTTGCATTTTAAAGCCACCTTAAAAAGGAAAAAAAAAGTCTGTATAATTTTTTTAATGTAGTTAAAATTGAAAGAGTAAAATATGCAATAATGCATATTATTCAGAAATAGTTAAGAAATAGCTAAACACATGGATATTAGCTGCCTCTGGGGTCCAGCCTGGGAAGGGGGCAGGTTTGGAGTAGGGGGGTCCCTTGTTTAGGCTACAAGCCTTTCGGTGCCATCGGATTACTTTTGAATGATGTGCCATACTCCTTTTACAGAAAATAAAAGATTAGTTCCAAATAGGACAACGGCCCATAATGCGATATTCCAACCGTCTTCAAGGGCCTTGGGTGGAATTAGAATTCAGCCCACGTGGGTTCTTGTTTTAATGGTGGCACATCGTCCCTGGCACCCCCAACCCCCCACCTGGCTGCATGTCCACTCACAAAGCGACTCCCCGATGACAGACGCGGCGGCTGTTTCTGCACGTTTGCACGGAGCCGCCAGGCCGGGCGCTAGAAAGGGCTCCCAGCCATGTGCTCCCTGGTGCCGACTCTGGGCTGGTGGGACCCTCGCCCGGGGGAGTCCCTGGGGGCAGAGGCTGGGCCCCTCCAGCTCTCTTCTCCTGGTGGCCGGCTCTTGGCCTGGCGCAGTGGCCTTCCCTAGGCCCCCAGATGAGTTCAGGGAGACAGATGATCACCCAGATAAGCTTCCCTAATTACAGATAGTCGTCCAGTCTCTGAAGAAGGTCGCTTGTGCGGAGAGTTGATAAGGGGCAGGGAGGGCTTCCCGGAGGAGGTGATGTCTGAGTTGAGCTCCGAGGGATGGAGGCACATGGAGCTGGCAGAGACGCTGGGAACAGAGTTCTAAGTCAGGGAACAGCGTGGGTGACGGGATTAGATGGGAGAGAGGTTGGTTGTCCAAGGAAGAGCCTGGATCCCAGTGTGGCGGGACAGATGGGAGAAGGAGGGCAGGGAGGAGGGAGGACGGGAGGAGGGAGGACGGGAGGAGGGAGGACAGGAGGAGGAGGGCAGGGAGGAGGCGGGCAGGGAGGACGGCAGGGCCGGGTCAGGAAGCTCTGAGGAGCATCTTCCTGGGAGGATGAGATCGGAGCCCAGGGCTGCCAGGAGGCCTTGGTCCTGGGTCTCCTACCCTGGGAGGGAGCCGGCACCTCTGAGGGCCAGAGTCCCTTTTGTGGAAGGGGGTGGGGACAGGGCTTGCGAGCGACGCTCATGAGCAGAGACCATGGAAAAAGGTTAACGAGGTCCCCGCCGTCCCTCCCTAACGTCACTTCTCACATTTACAATGTACCAGTCAAGCCAATTAGCCGTAAAAGTGTTGTAGGGACTACATTTTATTGGATTCTGCTCAACTTGGAATTGGTTAAATAATGTCTGCTAAGAAAAATAAAAGTGCCACACGTGCGGCGCGGCCCCGGAGGCCTGCGGTGGGCCGGCCGAGCGCGGCGAGGACATCGCTCCCAGAGAGGGGTGTGGGCGGTGCTCATGGATCTTGCAGATCCCAGCGGGCTCAGCCCCACCGGGTCCTCCCAACCCCCTGGGGAATTTGGGAACTCCAGCACGGATGCCGGGGTCCTTCCCAGACCCGTGTCCTCTGCGCTGGGGGCAGAGTGTCACTCATTTCTCACAGTCCCCACAGGCGGCCTAATGTGCAGCTGGGGCCACCAGCCACTGTTCCGTTCCAGACCTCCCCTCCGTGCCAGGGGAGGTCTGGCGACGTCTGGAGGTATTTGGGGGATTATAGCTGGAGCAGGGCAGCCACTGTCCTCAGGTGGGGAGAGCCCAGGGGTGTAGCTCCACACCCTGCCATGCGCAAGACAGTCCCCACAGCGGAGAATGATCTGGCAGGCTGAGAAATCCTGCTCTAGCCTACTATGCCCATTTGGCAGATGAAGAAACTGAGGTCCAGAGCGGCCGACGGGGCGTGTATGGGGTGGCACAGGCTTCTGACACACAGCACTCATTCACACCGAGGGCTTGCAGAGCGTTCAGGCAGATTCCATAAGCCAAGTTGGGGCAGTGACTTTTAGGGACAGAGGCTGATGCAGGCTGGGGCTCGTCTGAGGGTCTGGGGACGGCACCCTACTAGACGTTCGTCTTCCCCTGCGGAAACCCCAGACCGGCCCCATTCCCTCAGCAGGAAGATGGTTCTGGAGAAACCAAGAGAAACCCATTTTGATGTCAGCGAGGGCGTGGGCCGGGGAGGTCTCAGTCCCACGCCACTCGTCACTCGTTGAGGACTGCCGCGAGTCCGCCCAGTGGCCACGCGCCCATCCCGCGGCGGTAATCCGAGCCGTGTGCAGGGCTGGGGACCAGGCTGGGTGCAGGCTCAGAGAAAGCCACATTGAGGAGTGACGGCGGGCAGGCGTCTGGGGCCGGGACGGCACGCGATCGGCTAACTTGCCAGCACCTGTTTGCTTTTATCGCAAACATAAACACGGCCGTGCGGACGGTCGCCGGCCAGGCTAATGTTTCCGCATTCGCCCTGGCTGCAAGGTCCAGGCTCGGGCGGGGCTTGGGCAAGGCGGGAAGACAGAGGGGTTTGGGCGAGAAGGTGCTGGGTTAGGCGTGGGGGGAGGGAATTCACCCTTGGCGAGAGGACTCCTCTGTGGCAGGACCGCGGGGGCCTTAGGTCACCGTGCAAAGCCACCTGGCCCGCAAGGCCTTCCCGGGGAACATTATCACTGTTCTTGTTGAGACTCTAGAAAGTTCAGCAACGTCCTCCGAGCGATCCAGCCAGGAAACAGCTGATGTGGAGTTTGTACCCAGGTGTCTTTCTGTCTCCAAAGCCCCTGTTCTTTCTACGAACGGGGAATGGGGGGCCCAGGGTGGGGGGGTTCCTATCCGGGTTTGTCTAACTCTGCATCCGCGGCTCCCAGCAGCTGGCTGGTTGGTGACTGAACGTGCGTTCCGGAAAAAAAAAAAACAAAATACCACCATTTCTGGTCCTGCTGACAATTCGCCAGGTGACCACAAGTTCGCCGTTTCCTCTTTCTGCACCTTGCCCTCCGCATGTAAAGTGGCCATCGAGTCGCCTGCCCTCTGCTCCCTGAACCCCGGGACAAAGAGGCTGGGAGTGGGAGCTTGGCCCTCGCTGTGTCTGGAGTCACGTCCAGCCTGGGCCGAGATCACCCCGCAGGGTCCCCGGTGTTTCGTTACACGGGGGTCGCGTGGCCGGGGTGCGTGGCCAGGGTGCGTGGCTGGGGTGCCTTCGAGCCCGGCCGGGCCCCGCCACGCACGGGCAACGTCTTCCTCAGCCATCGCCTGGCCGTGGCCGACAAGACAAACGGCCGAGGAAACCGTTTGAAATTAACCCCGGCTCCATCACAGGCGCGCTGATGAAGATAAACCGTGTGGGGGTGTTTACGGCAGAGACGGCCCTTTGGAGCCGGCCGGAAGGTCAGAGGGAAAGTCGGCGGCCGGCGGGGACCGTGCAATTGTCATTCGGAAGCTGGCGGCACTTCTCCCGGATTCAAATGTGCGTCCTCCCTCTCGGTGACAGACGCTTCGAGCCGGTGACACGCTTTGTCAGAATTTCATTTGTCCGGGCCGCTTCGGCCTCATTCTTGGCAGATGTCAACGATAGGGAGAGTGTTCGTTTCAATTCCCCTCTGCGGTCCTTGGAAACGAAGTGGGGCGTTTCTCCGTCGCTGCATTTCAGCTCAAAGACAAAAAGGCAAAAGCGCCCTAGAGCCCGGGAGAAGGGGACATCTCTATTCATTCATTCATTCATTCATTCATTCATCCCCTTGCTTGTTAATTACTTAACTCGTTTATTAAACAATTCACATAGTATTTTAATCATTTCTCCAATCGCTTTGGGTTTTGAATTTGAATCCTGACTTACTTGTCCTGACAGTGCCTCGGTTTCTGCACCTGCGGAATGGGCATGATGGCAGCGTGGGACCACACTAGGACTACACACTTTGTTTACGCCCGGCCTGCGGGAACGTCACACATGGTCGGCGTCACGAGGGCTGCAAGGTAATCTGTCCTGCAGAGGTGAGGTTGCTGGCTCCTGGTCGCAAGGCCAGTGGGTGAAGGCGGTGGCTTGAGCCCCGAGATTTGGTTCCAGAACCTTCATTCCTTCTTCTTGATCTGCTCGTCCGCCGGACTTCAGCACACGCACACAGTGCCGGGCCTGGGGACTCCGCCTGGGGCTCTCTGGCTCCACAGCTGAGCGGTGTTTGCTGGGCACAGACCCAAACTCGCAATCTTTTGTCCCCTCTTGGACTTCTTTGGTGGGCAGCGGGCAGAAGGTGCCTTCTCTGGGGGTCCCCAGCAGCCAGCGCAGGCCATGGGCGCTCACTGCCATTTTTCCAACAAGCAAAGACCGACCCTCCTGGGCCCCAGGCACCAACTTTCCCTTCAGCCTCGGGCGAGCGGCTCTCTCCTTGGGCCTCAGCCTTCTCCTCCGCACAATGGGCGTGGGTGGTCTCTGAGCCCCTTCTGGACTCTGAGACTGTGTGACTTTTTGAGTAGAGAGGATGGGTGTCACCACAACTCAGGGAACCTTTCTGGGGCACTTTGACCGCACAGTTGACATTAACCAGTGCTTGGAATCTCCCGTCCCTCCGACTTCCTGTCCCCAGGGGATGTTCCCTCTATGGAGCCCTGGGTCCTTGGGGACCCATTCCCACCCCCAGGGACTCTCAGTACCTGGAGATTCCTCCGGGGCTCTCCGAGGATGGCAAACACCTCCGTTTCTCCCGTGCCCGGTTCCTTCTCTCAGCCCTGGGGGCCCTACCAAGCTGGCCCCTTTCCCCTTTGCTGTGGGTGACACATCCCTGCCTGGCCTGGGCACAGGAACGGGCCGGGGGGTGGGTAGTACATTGGTGCATGACTATGGATGCAAAACATGAACTGCGGTGCTCGCGCCGGGAGGGCGGGCCGCGGCCGGGCCGGGGGAACAGGCTTCACCTGGCCGAGCAGAGAGTGGGTGTCGCTCAGCCTCGCCCGAGCTCTGCTGTTCACTTGGACCGAGCCCAGAAAGGTGGAGAATTTGGGTGTCGTTGGCAACGGCAACGGTAAAGCAAAGAGAAGAACGGTCCAAGATCTCCAGTTAAGAGGCTGGGAGACGGGAGGAAAATCGAGCTGAATTCCGAGAGCTCGCAGCCCGAGCAGGTCTCCGGACGCCGGGAGAGGGTGTGGGATCCAGATGTGCGCGGAGCAGGCGGGTGTGGGGGGAGGGGAGGCGGGGCGGGGGAGGGGGCAGGTCTGTTCACAATTAGCCTTGATTTTGTGTGATGACTTTCAAATTGTGGGCAAACATGAAAGCGGGGCCGTGAGGACACGTCTGTCCGAGCAGCCTGAGGATTAATCCGACATGAAGGACGCAGGCCGAGGGCTGGCACCACATGGAAGCATTTTGTGCGGGTTTTGATGTCGCGCCAGCCGAAGGGGCTTCGCCGCCCGGGCTGAGCGGGGCCCTCCGCCCCCACTGCCGCCGACTCCGGGCGAGAGAGGTTAAGTCCCGAGCACCGGGGGTTTCTGCCTCCTGCACAACTGCCCTCTGGGCCGCCCAGGACCGAGACCAACGTGGTGGCCCCGAGTGTCCCCACAAAGCCCAGCACAGGGGGCGGGTGTCCCACGGGCCCCTAAGGCAGGGACGGTGCAGGCCGGTGGCGGTGGGAGTGTCTGTGAGCTATTTGCAGTATTTCTGATATTGCAACGACTGAAATAACCCACAAGCTGGGGGTTTGGCAGACAACAGCTTTCTTCTAGGGCTCTGCTGGGATAGGAGTTGGTTGGGAATCTTGGAATTTCATAGACGATGTCATCTGGGGGCCTCAGGGTCATCCAGCAGAGGTTCCAGCTCAGGGGAAGCCTTTTCGTTGAACTAAATTCAGGAAGAGACATCGTTTTGGTGTCTCCACACTGTGGTGAACGTTGGGACCAGAGAGAAAGGTGTGTCCCCAAAATACAACTCCAAGCTCTACTCCTCACCTAGTGAGAGACCCTGGACAGGGAAACCAAGCTCCTCGGAGCCTCAGTTTTCTCATCTGCAAAATGGGTCCTCCTTCCTAGGACAGTTGTGAGAACTGGATACTCTTAGTGTTGATAAACCGTTAGCATCTAATGAGCACCCGATTGATCAATGGCTGTCCCAATTTTCAGCCTTCCTGGAGGCAGCGAACACCCCAAGAGAGCAATTATGATTATCAGTGTTGTTAGTGACATCGCTGTTTATTATTATTCCGAAAGGGCTCGGAGAATGAGGCAGAGTGCTACAAAATGTGCCTGCTGCTAAAATTAGGGCAAGGGTTCCATTCCGTCAATTCGGGCTGTGGCCGCCCCCCACCCCGCCCCCCGAGAGGCTCAGCTGCCGGCCTCCAGCCCGCTGTGTGTGACCCGGGGCCCCGTCACGTGCGGGTGGGCGGACTGCCAGGCATCCAAAGCCGTCTGGAAGCCCAGAGCCCCCCAGATGGGAGCGGAGGAGCGTATTTCACGCAGTCCCCGCGACCCCTGGGGGTCCCTGGGGAGACAGGAAGGAAGGGGCTCTGTTTGGGTGGGGGAGGGGTCGGGGGCTCTTTGCAGGAGAAAAGGAGTTGATGGAATTTCAGGATGTACCGAGGTCAGCCTCCAGCCGGCTTGTCTAGGTTAGAGAAAAGCGATCGCACCCCAAACACGCTTCTTAATGAAGCGCAGCCTGTGCGCACAGCGTTTCCCTTCCTGCCTGTTCCCTCTCGGAGGAAATTCTAAATCCTCAACACAAATGGCCACCGAATTATATTTACATACGTTTATATTTTACAGTCACACATGTTTAGAGAGCTGGAAGCCAGGAAGAGAAGACTAAGGTTGATTCCAGATGGTCGCAATGTTTCATAACTGAGCCTCTGACCGTGTGGAAAGAGCAGGTGAAGAGAGGTGAACAGTGGTCAAGGTTGCCGTGGTGTTTGGGCTTTAAATAAACACAGAACCAACTCTGTCCCTCTGAGGCGCAGGATTAAACTGTTCAAAGCAACAAAGATGACAAGGTCCTCCAGTGTGACATGGTGGGAAGAGTGGGGTAGGAGGTGAACTTGGCATGGTTCTTAGCGAGGTTTGGCCCAGCTGGGTCTAGGTGTGAGGTCTCAGGGGCTGATTGCCCAGCTATGTGGAATGCCGAAGACTGCCTTGCTCTCGCTTGTTGCAGAAGAGAGAGAAGGCCAACAGGTCTGTACCCACATGGGTAAATCAGAGAAGAGAGAGAAAGCGAGGCAGCTTGGCCATTCTATGCAGGAATTCCTGGCCTGCCGCTAGCAAACCAGTTTCTGCCCCAGATCGGAGCAATTTGGGGTGACTTCTCCTCCTCGGTGGGGGAGACAAGCTGGGGAAGGGTGGTGTTGAGAGAGGGTACACATCCTCTCTCCCAGCATAAACTTCAGAGGCATGGGTGGTGTCCCCACAGGGCATGCATCTGGGCAACGGGGTCCCTGCAGCCTCACGCTGAGTCCCCATAGAAAAGGGAGGCCCAAAACCTGAAGGTGTGAGAAGGTCACTTTGTGGGGAAAGGCGCCACAAGCCAGCTGTCTTCCTGCCCAGTGGGCTCCACACCTTGGACCCTGAGGTCCCCAAGTGATTGGCCAAGGTCATTTGGCTGCTAAATTGGCGAAGACAATACTCGACCTGGGCCTTTCTAACTCCAAAGACCAAACTCCTTTTAAAAATTTATTTTTATGGAGATAATGTATACAAATGAGATAAAATGCATAATGTAGGCATGAGGCACAAAGCAAAACAAAACAAACAGCAGCACCCCCATCGCCAAGCTCGAGATGTTCAACTCTCACCCTGCGGCCACGTCCTGTGGACCACTGTGTCCACAGCCCGCCCAGCTGCCCTGGTGGACTCCTCTTCCGGGTTTGGGGCTGGCTCTTTGTTAGTGACTTATCTCATGCGTAAGATTCCTAAATGGTACATCGCAGGCGCTGCCTGGTCGTGAGCTTGATATATATGAAGCCGCGCTGCATGTTTTCCTCCTTCTTTCTCCACTGTGTTTTTGAGATGCCTTCATATTGTTGCATGGGCTGTGATTAATTAATTGACTCGTCACTTTAAGGTTTTATTTTGAAATTGTTTAAGGCTCACTAGAAGTTGAGAAAACCACACAGAGAGATCCCGTGGACCCTTCACCCAACCTCCCCCAGTGATATTATCTTACAAGGAAGGACTTAGAATGATTAAAACCAGGAAATTGGTACAATACTATTAACTCAGGGACAGACCTTATTTGGATGTGGCCAATTTTTTTTACATGCATTTTTCTAGTTTTTTCCCTCTTGCCCTATAGTTCTATGAAAATTTGTGTAGATTTGCATAACCATGGCAAGAGTCAGGATACAGAACTGTCCCATCACCACGAAAGAGCTCCACAGTGTCACTTACCCCTAATAGCGTGTTGATGTACTGTTATTGCCATGTGCTAGTCTGTCCCCTGACTGTTCCTCGACCGATTCATCCGATCCCCGGCCGTGGCGCCGAGGTGGTTCCTGGCTGGGAGCTCTCTTGAACTCGCTGCTGCGAGCATCCGTCTCTCTGAGCTCATCAGCCAGCATTCTTCCCGGGTCTGTTTCTAGGGGTGAAATTGCTGGGTCAGAGGGGATGTGCATCTTCCACTTGACGCTACATCGCCAAATTATTTTCCAAGTGCTTGTAATAACTCACCCTCTCGCCAGCCGCGTGCTACGCCATTTCCCAAGAGGCCCCAAACTGGGCCACAGACCCCGCGTCTGTACAGCGCAGCTTACAAAACCCATTAGCATTCCCTACCCCTGTTGACCCTCACAGCCCCCTGCGAGTGACATGGGCCCGAGTTATCGCAGCGTGTCTGTTCAGATACAGAAGCCAGGGCTGAAGTGACCTGCCCAAGCGCACACGGTGTGCCAGTCACGGGGGCAGATTTCATACCTTGTGATCTTCCCAGTGACAATAAAATCCAGGGCTTGTTTCATTCTTGTGAAGGGCCAGGCTCTGGCCTAATGGCTTCCTGTGTATTAACTCAGCTCAATCCTCCTAAGAATCCTTATACCTATTTTACTTACGAAGAAATAGAGGTGTGGGTGGAGAGATCAGGCAAACTGTCCAGGGTCCCCCAGCCAGGAACTGCCAGTTCCGGGAGGTGAACTCAGGTGGCCCTCTGGGCATCTTGTCTGTCCAACCCTTGACACCGCCTCCCTCCTGGTGCGTGACTTAGGCATCACGCTGCCGTCCCGCTCAGGCACCCGGAGCGCCGTGCAGTGCGAAGCTTGGCTGTGTGGAGGAGGTGCCAGCGCTCGCTGGGCCCGGGCGAGGTCCCTGGGGGGCACCTGGCGCTCGGAGCCCACCCCCGCCCCGAGGAGCCCGCGGGGACGTGGGAGCACACGGAAGACTCAATCCGATTACGCCATTAGCTGGGCGTGCTGGGCTGCGCTCTGCCACCGCTTGACAAAGCACAGCCCCGAGCGGAGCCTGATGGCTTTACCCAGGCGGAATTGAGCTTGTGCTCGCAGCGGCTTCGCCGTTATTGCTGGCCTCGCGCCGCCCAAGAACCAACAGCAATAAATACGCCACCAATTTGCTCTCTGAGTGTTCTTATTTGCAGCACACCATGCAGAAAAAATATTAACAAAAAACAAACCCCTCGCTCATAACAGGCGACGGAGCCTCTTCAGAGTGGCCGTGTTTGCCTCGATTTCTGATCTCTTTTCTTTCTTTCTAAAGGGGCTATAATTTGAGTTAAGCCGCTGCTCGGCAATCCTCCTGGGGCACTGAGCTGACAGAGGCGGTGGCTGGGGGAAAGGTCGGCCCACAAGGAGGACGATGGACGGAGAATCCCACCCTGAGGGCTGGAGACAGGAGGAAGAGGGGAAGCCTGTCGGCCGAATGGGGGATGTTGTCCCAGAGAATTGTCTCCGGGGATGCTGGGAGATCCTGGGGACCCGGGCTCCTGAGTATTAGCAAAGCCACTACCACTTCCCAGGGCTCAATTTCCACATCTGCAAAATGGGTTCATTTGATGACCTTCCCCAGCTCCGACACTTTGCATTTGCCAACTTATTCTTTATTCTTTCTAGTCCTCTGGGTCCTGATCTGGCAAGGGTTTGAGGGAGTGTGAACTCTCCCATGATTCTGGGATCACCAAGACCCTGGAGACACCAGAATCCTGCCGATCCATTGTTCTCTGATTTGAAGACTCCGGGAGACTACAGATATGACACTGGCAGGTGCATCACAGGTGTGGCCCGGGGCGGCTCTGTGGGTGTGAGCTGGGCAGGCACGGGGGCCCTGTGCTCGGCTCGGTGCTCTGCTGTCGCCGGCTCGGGCGGGACGTGCCAGCCACGAAGCCCAGGCTTCACTTGCCCCCCTGAGCCTGCGCCCCAGCCTGTGTGCGGGGACTTCAGCCCTGCCTGCCGCTGTGACCGCAGCCTTCCGCCCGCGAGACAGTGTGCGCGTGGCCTCCGGGAAGAGTGTAGCGGCTGCCGGGCGTCCTGTGTGTGAAGAGGAAGTGGGACGGAGGAGGACTCACAAGGGAGATGATGGGATGGAGACTCGCCCCGCGGCCTGACTCCAGGCCTCTGAGACCTCGGCCTTGGAAGAAAATGTCTTCGGGTGCCAGTTCCAGAGGCACCCCTAAAACGAAAGGGGTGCTGCTCCCCACCCCAGGGACCAATGTGACGGGAGAACTGTGTCCACGAATAGGCAGTCTCATCACCGTGCCGAGAGCATAGTAACTGCTCCAGGGGTGTTGACTTTTGTTGTAAAGCACCCACTGTGCGCTGGCCATGAGCTGGGACGCTCCGCGCGAGCCCACGTGGCCCTCCGGGTGTGCAGGTCTGAAATGACCCGGCTGGGGCCGTGGAGTGGACACCAGCGCTCAACCCTGCTGGCTTGTGGACACGCCAGGGTGGCTTTTTAGTAAAGACAGAGCCTCTGGCGGCCGCTGGGCAGTGTTCAGGGCACTCGGCCCCCACAGACCTCTTGCCTGTGAGGCGCTTGCTCCTGCCATTTGGGCGAGTCTTCATTTACGAGCGAACCCTGCCCCTCGTCAGGTGTGGCCCCAGAGGGCCCTGCGGGAATTGCTGCCGAGGCAGCTGGCTCTGGTCTCCCTGAGAGCTGGTAACGCTCCTTCCAGGATGAGAGTCATCCATGGCTCCCCAGTGCTCTTAAGATCAGTACCGAGCCTGCCCATGGCTTGCCGGGACCCACATGGACCCACCCCTCTGCTCTCTGCAGCCTCGTCCCCTCGCTCCCGCCCCCGACACCCCTCCCACGGCCACGGTCGCCCGACTCAGGGTCCCTGGGCCCCTTCCCTGCTGTCTTCTCCGAGCCGTCTCCTGTGCACCCTTGAGCGCGACTTCCACACGGAGGCGTCACCTGACCCCTGCACTAGGCCTCGTCCTTTCTACTCCGGAGCCCTCTGCTGTGTCGCAAACGTGAACTTAGGTAAGGGATCATTTGGGGTCATTCGTTTGCTGTTTCCCTCCCAAGCGATGGGCGTCACGGGGGCTTGCCGTGGACGGTGTCCCAGGTGTGGCACATCGCAGGTACACGGTGGGTGTCTGGGGCAGGGTGAGCCCGGTCAGCTGACGGCCAAAAACGACTCCAGTTTTCTCTGCTCGGCAGCTCATGGCGTCAAACGTGCTCTGGATCGTGGCTCATCCTACACCCTTGTCAACAAATGGGGAAACTGAGGCACAGAGCAGCAAGGTGACGCGCCAGGTTGAGAGTCAGGCACACAGAGGCATCTGTCCCTGCCCCGCCATTCAGCCACAGATCATGCTTTCAAATATTCAAATCAAGTTCACTTTTCCTTAATCATGCAACTGGGATGGGATCCTTTTAGGGAATGGGAAAAAAGTACAAAAGCTCAATGTAAAAAATATCTAAACCTAAACATTCCTGACGCCAGCCCGGAAGTCCCCGTGCCAGTCACCGCAGCCCCAGGCCGAGGCTCCCCTTTTGCTTCGAAGACAAAACTCTGCCCACTCCCACCGCCCAGGGAGGGGTGCGCCAGGCGCCCAAGCACGTCCTCCCAGGTTTTGTTCTAGGTCTAGTTTTTTGCACAGTTGAGACCTGCTGTCCGTGTCTAATGTTTTTATTCCCTTCCCATGACCTCCAGTCCCCCTTGAGGGTGGGACCCAAGTTCTGTCTGTGCCCAACTCTCTGGGCCCGGCACAGAGACTCACACACAGTAGGTGTTCAGCTGATGTCTTTTGATAAGTTGAAGGAGTGCGAGGGGAGAGAGACACCCAGTCGCAGAGACTTCGGGAAGGAGGCGGCCTTTGACCTCAGCCTCGGGGGAGCTTCCCTGGGGGCCGGGGAGGTGGGGGCGCTTCCTGACAACTTCTGGGCAGGGCTTGGCCCGAACCCCACCAGTCCCTGGGTATCCCCCGAACACGTGCACGTCTGTTCTCTCTTTGACGGAACATGCTCCATGGCGGGGGCTGGATTCCGGCACAGTCGCCGCTGGGCAGGCGAGGTCGAGTTCTAGACGGCGGTGGCACGAGCAGAGGTGTTGGACTCCGAGAGACCTGGGTGTGAATCCTGGCCCGGCTCACGCTGGTGGCACAGGGCTGTCCTCATGGGCCCGGCGCCTACGCCGTCCCAAGGGGCCCGTGCTGGGTCGACCGCGCTGCTGTTGCTGCTTGGCAGCTCTCGATAAGCTTTGGACGGAGGACTCCGCATGTGCATTTTGCACTGGGCCCCGCAAGTCACATAGCTGCTCCTGCGGCTGTGAGACCGCGGACCGGTCATTCGGCCTCCCTGGGACCTTAGCTGCTACTTTGAAAAGGGTGATGGTCATCTCGACGTCCCAGTGCTGCTGTGACAGTCATAACAGTTATAATCCCGTGTGCATAAATAATGACTGAGCACGCGCTCAGTGCTGGCCCTCTGCGATCTCACTGACTCTCCCAGTCACCCTGTGAGGAAGGGTGACTATTGTCCATTTTATAGATGAGAAAACTGAGGCTCCGAGTGGCAAAGTCGCTTGTGGGAAGTACAGCGGTGGAGCTGTGAGTGCCACACGACTGAGGGCCCTCCTTGGAGGGGTGCACAGAGCGTGTGGCCAAAGGTGGGTGCACAAAGTAGGTGCACGTCACCCCTCGCGGGAAGGGACGTCGGCGAGCAACCTGTCCGCGGAGCTGACTACCCGCTTTCCTTTCTGAGCTGGGAGCATGGAAACCTCAAATTTTCCACAACCGTTAGGAGAACAAACCGTCTGTGAGGAGGAAGGCTTCGTTTCTCCCACCCCCACCCCTTCCTCGGCACCCCCGCCCGGCCCCCCAAGACCTGAACGGTCTCAGCCGCTTTGGCCGGAGCGTGCCGGTCACGGCCGATCCTGTGTGTGGGGGCGGCGGGGGCCATGCCATGCTCCTGGACGTCCCTGAAGGCACACCTGCGGCAGGTGGCCGCGGCAGTGGGGGTGTTGGGGGCCGCTCCCCCCTTGCTATGTGAGCGTAGACAAGACACTCCCCTCCTCGGGCCTCAGTTTCCTCTTTATACAAGCGGGCATTTCTCCTTGCTCCTTCGTGCTATTGGTACGAAGAAGAAAGAGGAAAACCAAGAAACCGCACGGTCAATAAATCAATAGTTTCCACTAACTGCCTTCTGCCTGCTGGCCTGGCTCCGGCTCGCCCCTCGGTGACCGAAAGGCCAGCCCCCGACCTGCCGCACATCCCAGCTCCAACGCCCCGGCCCTGGAGACCCACCGGGCTGCCCCACCCACCTCGACCCGCGCCCTCCGCTTTTCTCTGCTCTTCCCTTTTTGGTGTCTTTTTCTTTCCCCCATAGCTCCTACGACTTCCTAATTTCTACCATACTTTTAAAAACTTTTAGCGCAGCGTGGCGTGCAGTTAGAGAAAACGCCGGCATCGTAAGTGCAGTTTGGTGCAAACTGAACATGCCCGCGTAGCCAGCGCCCAGATCGAGATGGGGACCGTCCCACCCCCTTTCCGGTCTCCTCCTGCCCAACTCTAGCATTTCCGTGTTCATCTGCCCGTTGTCTGCTTCTGCTGCTAACGCATTCGCTTCCGGAGGGCAGGGATTCAGCTCGTCCGTTCTGTGCAATGGTCTGTCCTCAGCCCTTCCAACAGTGCCTGGCACGCACTAAGCGTTTTCTAAATATTTGTTGACAGAATAAGTGATCTTCTCAGTCCTGGCAACAGCCTCAGGAGCTTGGTACTGTCACTGTCCCCCTTTCGGAGACGGGGAAACTGAGGCTGAAGCGAATGAGCGATTTGCAGATTGTAAAGGCTGAACGGTTCTGCGCCTGCGGAAGGCTGCGATCGGAAGCGCTAGTCCTCCTAAAGACACGTTCCAGAACGACTCAGGAGGGCCAGTCCCTGGGGGACGATGCAGTCGAGGTGGGCCACCATTGCCGCTTTGTGGGAAGGCCGGACAGCAGTGTGGGGAGCGCCTGAACTTGGCGGGTCATGCCTGGGAGGTGGGGTCCCCTGGGGTTGGAAGGGCCCAGGGTTGCTCCGACCTGGCTCGGCCTTGTGACTTCAGGAGGGGCTCGGGGCCCAGGTGGGTGCCCGCCGCCCACCCAGCACCCGGGCAGAGGAAGGTGGGGGAGGGAGGTGTGGGCTCAGCAGGGGAGCCCAGGCTGCTGGAACCCGGGGGGACCTGAGACCAGCAGTTGGAACCAGAAGAGGGCGGCTGGCGTGAGACCCTTTGCATGAGGTTGACATGGCGTACCCGTGTCTTGGATCCTTGTCCGGGAGGGCGACTGTGGGCGTTCCCACCTCCACGACGGTGTGAGCGAGCAGGGGCTTCGCCTCCGCTTGCAGGAAGGGTGTTTGCAAGTGGCGGCTTTGACAAGAGAGCAAAAGATCAAGGGGTTCCCCCAAAAGGGCATACACAATAGGGGCAGACCACAAAGCCACTGGAAGAAATCTGGGGAGCATTTCGATAGACGTAAGGAAGAGTTGGCCAAAGTGAAGCTCTGTGAGTATGTGGGCTGGGTCCCCGGTGCCTGAGGGCATTGCTCTGAGGGGCCCTTTTGCTGTCTCTTCTCTGCTGGACCCACCTTCCGGAAGTGCTTCTGACACCCTACATCCTGCCCGCCCCATCCCTGAACCCTCAATGGCTCCCCAGCGCCTATACCAGTGTTCTCAAATGCCTGTGAGCAAAAGGCCCGCCGGGCTGCTTGTTAGCACACCGAGCTCTGTGCTCTATGCATTTTCCTTTTTCTTCTTTTCTTTCTTTCCTTCCTCTCTTTTTTTTTTTTGAGACAGGATCTCACTCTCTCACCCAGGCTGGAGTGCCGTGGCATCATCAGAGCTCACTGCGACCTTGAACTCCTGGGCTCAAGTGATCCTCCTGCCTCAGCCTCCCGAGTATCTGGGACTATAGACACACACCACCAGGCCTGCCTAATTTTTCTATTTTTAGAAGACAGACAGGGTCTTGCTTCTGCTCAGGCTGGTCTCAAACTCCTGGCCTCAAGTGATCCTCCCGCCTCGGCCTCCCAGAGCGCTAGGATTCAGGCGTGAGCCACCGTGTCTGGCCTCCAGGCATTTCCTTGTGACATCTCTATTGAGACATAATTCACACCCCATACAGTTCACCCATGTGAAGTGTGTAGTTCAGTAGCATTCATCATATTTACATCACAGCCGCACCACAATTAATTTTAGAACATTTTGATTACCCCAAAAAGAAACCCTTAACAACCACTACCAACCCCCAGCCCTAGACCAGCCTTGGCAACCGCTAATCTACTCTGTCTCTCTAGAGTTACTATTTTGGATATTTCATATAAATGGAATTGTATAACATGTGATGTTTGTGACTGGCTTCTCTCATGGAACATAATGTTTCCCGACGTCATCCGTGTTGTAGCATGCATCGGTACTTCATTCCTCTTCATGTCCAATAATACTGTATGGTGTGGGTAGACTGCATTTCGTTTATTCATTCATCTGTGGATGGACATTTGGGTTGTTTCCACTTTTTTCTATTATGAGCAATGCTGCTATGAACACTCATGTGCAAGTTCTTGTGTGGACAAATGTTTTCATTTCTTTTGGGTCGACGCCTAGGAGCGGAATTGCTGGGTCATGTGGTCGCTCCACGTTCCTGGTTCCAGGCACTTAGACTTTGTCTGGAGGAGGCGTGAGGAATCCAAATTTCCATCCGTTCTCCCCTCTCTTCACAGGATCAAGAATCAGCTTCTGATGTGACTTTGACCTTCTGCGGCATAAACCTGGGCTGCTGTCCCAGCTGCTGAATCCTGCTCCGACCAGCGAGGCCGTTCGCTATTTCCTGGGCAGAGCGTTCACGACCCCACCTCTGCGCCTTTGCTCGTAACCGTTTCTCCCACTTAGAATGTCTGCGCCCCCTGTCACCTCCCACCCAAATCCCTGTGGTCTCCGAGACCCACAGCAAAGATTTCCCGAGAAGCCCTTGCCACCCTTCCCGGCCTCCGCTGCACCGCGCCTGCCTGTTTCGATGCCTGTCGCTCACTTACTTCAATGTGTAACAATTCGTGTCTGTGGAGTATCTAACCTACTGGGTTTTCCAGAACCCTAAACGATGCATTCCACAGTCGTGGCACGGTGCCTGGCATGCACGGAAGGCCCAGTGAAGGTCTCCCAAATGCCCAGGTGGCTGGGGATGAGCTTACTGGGGTGGCCAGCTGGTCTGGAGACGCCACCACTCTGGACCATAAACTTCCCAAGGGTAGGGTGGTGCCCGGGCTGGCCCGCTCTGTCTTCCTCTTTTCTACTGGAGCCCAGTGTACAGTAGGTACTCAATAAATATTGGTGAAACGAGTGATTGATTAGACACTGAGTACTTGAGCCAAGAGAGGGGGTGTTGAGCGAGAACCTTGCCTGGGAGTCAAAGAACCTGGGTTGGAATTCTTGTTCTGTTTCCAAGTCTCACCCTTTGACCTTGGGCAAGTCCATCTCTCCTGCTGGGCCTCAGTTTCCCCATCTGTAGGATGGGGCTATTGGAGTAGATGAATTCAGGGCAATTTCTAGCCCTGCCAGCCTGGGATTGAGAAACCAGTGTGAGGAACCAACTTCGGAAGGGGACGCAGGGCAGCTCACTTCTGTCTGCCCGGGAGAGGTAACTAAGGCGTTCTCAATTTTCGTTTCTGAGATTGCTAGGGATGCTCGGGCGTGCGGGGAATACACATCGTCCCTGGAGCCTGACCTTGGGCTCTGATCCATCCAACGTGTTCTAATGCACATTTCACAGTGGAGAAGCTCAGAACACGCCACGCTGGGCCCGTACCCCCCCCCGCCCCCCGCCAGCGGCTCCATCTGGGGCTGTCCCAGCGCGTGGTTTGGCTCCATGCGGGTTGGCCCAGCTGGGTGAGAAACCTCTGCAGGGCCAGGGCCTGGGGGCTCTGAGGGCGCAGGCCCCGGGGGAAACCGCTTTCTGTCTCTGTGGACTTATCCACTCTGGATATTTCTTGTAAACGGAAACATACGATGTTTTTTTTTTTGGCATTGGCCTGTCTTGCACAACGGT
>VBSM01003230.1:1875016-1919879 GCA_008086735.1 Cheirogaleus medius | reverse complement strand
GGCGTGGGGGAGGGGAGGGAGGGGCTCCCCTGTCCCCATGTGTTTTGAGTTCTGGGCTGGCTGCAGCTCTCGGCCCTGTTTGCTTTGGAAGGGCCTCCAGTTAACTCCTTCCTGCCTGGCTGGTGGCCGAGCTGGCTGGAGGGGGTGGGCTTGGGGGCCAGGGAGGCTCCGGCTCATTGTCTTCCCCTGGGTATCCTTCCAGGGGGTGCCAGGGATGAGACCAAGGACCCACACCAGGCCACCGGGACTGGGACTGGGTTGGGAGTGGCGGCCGGTTTCAAATCCACCCGCTTCTCCACTCTGCGGTGTGGCCCGGGTGTAGTGTGGCTGCCAGCTGGAGGCCCAGAGGGGGTGGGTTCATGTTCCTTGGCCCCATGTTCCTTCTCCTGGGGTCAAGCCACTGCTCCCAAGTCTGTCCCATCCACATCTGGCCAGAGTTCATCCTGTACTGTGAATGTCGGAGCTAAAACAATATCGCAAAGTGATTATTAGGGTTTGGTAGTGGGAAGGGGTCTCCCCACCTGTGGACACCCTCAAGGATCCTAGAGGCCCCCTCTCAGATGCCTCCCTTTGGGGGAGCCCTCACAGCCCATTTTTTGTTTCTATGCACATTTGAAAAAAATTAACAGCATGCAGAAACGTGACCAAGTCCCCAGGGCTGCAACAGCAAGGGCTGATATTCACCAGCTACCTGCGAGAGGACAAGTTCTAGCATCCCCATTTCACAGATGAGCAAAGTGAGGAACAGAGAGGTGCAGCCATTTGGCAGAGCCGTGAGCAACCCCTACAGCTCACCAGCCTCCTGGGGTTCTCACGGCGCTCCTGGGGCCCCTGCAGTTCTGTGCGTGGCACAGACTTGTGGACGGAGTGAACCACAGAAGGCGCCTCCGGACCTGCGCTGGCTGCGGGAGAACCCCCACCCCCACCTCGTTCCGAGCGCAGCGAGTGTCTGCGGGAGGCGGATGGGAAGGGATGTGACGGAGGGGAGGAAGGAAGGGGACCCTTGTTCATTCACCCTCAAATACCAGACCCAGGAGGACACTGTCACATGGCGCTGACCTTCCTCATTCCTCTTCAGCCTCCTGGTCCCTGTGTGGCTCCGGACAGGCTGCCTTTTCTCTCTGTGCCTCAGTTTCCCTGGCTCTAGAACGAGGAGACTGGACTCCGATTTCAGAGTTCTGTCGAGCTCCAGAGTGACTTAGCTGTCCCTTCCTCCCGAGGGCAGAACCTGGGCTCTTCTCTGATCCTCACGGCAGCCGCGCTGGGCTGACACGGGACTGGGGCTGCCACGCCTGGCTGTCTGCTGGCTCCGTGGTGTCCGCTAAGCACCAGGGGTTAAGCAGCTTGAGCTTTACCCTTGAGTATTTCTTCGCACACTTGGAGACCCCGAAAGGTCACCTGTGTCCCCCAAAAGCCCCTGAAAATGTTCTGAAGTGTGAAGAGGACGGATCGGAGGGGCCCGGAGTCCGCGTGGGGAGGACGGTGCGGAGGCTCCTGCAGAAATCCAGGCGAGAAGAGGGTGGCTTGGATAGGGCGGTGCTGGGCAAGGAGACGCTCGGGCGAGGGGCGTCCCTGTCACCTATTGACACATCATGCCGGGTAACAGACCGTCCCGAAATGTCGTGGTACAAACTGACAAGCGTCTACTTCACGTGTGACTCTGCAGGCTGACGGTCTAGACCGGGTTCGGCTGCACAGCGCTTCTGATCTCGGCCGGGCTGGCTCAGGGCGCTGGCCTGGCTGTAGGCGGATCTAGAATGGCCTCCGCTGGGGACAGCTCAGCTCTGTCCCCTGGCCGGTCACCCTCCGGCAGGCTGGCCTGGGCGTGTCCTCACGGCAGCCACGGAGGAGCAGGACAGCGCAGGTGAAATGCACAAGCGGCATGTTTGCTAACATCTCATTGGCCGAAGCAAGTCACATGGTTGAGCCCACGCGGGAGGTGGCTGTAAGGTCTAAGCGGGAGGGTGCTGCAGGTCACACGGCCAAGGGTGTGGCTGCTGGGGAGGATGCTGGGGAATCAGAGCCGGGCCTGCCGCCTGCCACCAGAGGGGAGGCTGAGAGAGAGAAGGACATCCACAACTACAATCACACCACCATGTCCTGCAGTAATATTTTTCCACTTAGCAACCCATTGGGGTTTTATTCCCTATTAGTTCAATCTCACTTTTTTCTAGAGCTGCCTACTCACTTCAATCTGTACAACCAGCTGTTACTATCGCCATAGTACACATGAAAAGACTAAAGGTTCAGAGAGGTGAAGTAACCTGCCCAAGGCCACACAGCAATCCCTGGAAGGCAGAAACTGGATCTGTTCTTGGCCACCACACTCACCTTTCTTCATTTCTTCCCCAAGAATCATCCCAGGGCCAGTTTGAGCAATCCCAAATGTCACAAGTGGTACTTACCTAAGTTTCAGAAAGATGATTTCAGAGTCAAATTCTTCCCGCCTCCCGATCTCAAAAATCACGGAGCAAAGTTTTCCTTGCTGCTGAAAACGACTCGATGTTTTTGCTATCTGGAGCGAGCTGAGAAGGGCTTTCTTGATCCAGAAGAAATGTACGGCGGTGGAAAGAACCATTTCTTGGGGATCGCGTACCCAGGGCTTCAACTCTGTGGCCTTCACCCGTGGCTGGGTGGCTTCGGGCGAATCGGCCAAGCTCTCTGGGTTTGGGTTTCCCAGAAGTGAACTGTGGACCTTCCATCCAAGGAGACGCAGGACACGTGCGGCCCAGCCCGGTGGAACTTGGAGGACAGTCCAGCTTGCTTGCTTAGGGACGCGGCCAGGAATGTCAGAGCCGGACTGCCAGCACGGGTCTTCCTGGGTCTCGTTGGTTTCACTTTCCTCCCCTGCAAACTGGGGGGAAATTATCCACCCTGGAGGGCTGGTGAGCTCATGGAGGGAGGGGCCCTGACACAGACCTGGCAGCCTGCAGGTGTCTGGGGAGTCGTGGCTGCTCCTCCAGCCGGCCGGCCAGCTGCGAGGCTGGAAGGCGCTTAGAGAGCCTCCGCCTCACTTTGCACTTGGGGAAACTGAGGCTCAGGGTGTCGAGACCTTTTCTAAGGCCCAGAGAATTAGTGACACTGCTGGGGCTGGCCCAGGTCTCCTGATTCTCAGCCCCAAACTCTTATTACCCCACCAGTGTGACACTCCGCCACCGTGGCGGGATAACGAGAAAGATACTAACCGGCCTCTTCACAGGGCTGTTTGTGCCACGTGTTGCACTTGGCTGTCGCGCGTGAGGTTTCTTTTCATTCTGACAGCACCCTGTGAGGTGCGTGTTTTATAGGGACGGAAACTGAGGCTCGGGAACCTCGGGGGCAGACGTGCGATTCCTGCGGTAGGTTACTTGGAAACCTCTGGCTCCCTCTGCACTGGATACAGTCCATCAGGAGGCAAGTGAGTGAGGATGATGTCATTAGAACCCACACTAAATGAAATGAAAAAGGAACTAAGTCATTCTTGGGTGTCAGCACTTGAACTGTTACTGGCAACAAATGGCTCAGGACATAATTCACAGCCAAGGGTACCAGGGTGGGCCTTATTCGTCATCTGTTTAAATCGGAAATGATGTTGACATCCCCAGGGCTTCAGAGTCATGCGAGGGGCCGAGGCCGGGTAAATGGGGGCTTGGTAAAAAGACTGGGGACACAAAGACAGCCACGCAGCCTCTGAGATGGGCTCACTGTGTGACCTCAGGGCAGTCACTTGACTTCCCTGTGTCTCAATCTCCTCCTTTATGATATGAAAGGGTTTGGACCAGAACATACATAAGGTCCCTTTTGACTCCATTACCCAGGGCAGCACCTTATATTCAGGTTAAGAGAGTGGGCATTGGGATCTGAAAGATCTAGATTTAAGTTCTGATGAAGAAGCCAGCCCCTAAGAGGCTTAAGCAAAACAAAAACAAAAACAAAAACAAAATGGGGGAGGGAGGGGTAAAGCATTAATAACATATTGGCCGAAGTAATTTTACATATTTGCACACGTTCAGCTTCAGGAATGGCTTGATCCAGATGCTCAAATGAGGTCACCAGGGCTCCATTTCTCTGCCTTTCCAGCTTCTGCCTCCTGCCATTTTGTCATCATAATTACCACCTGACAGGTGCATGCAGTGTTGGCAAGATGGTGCTGCGGCTCCAAGATATAATTTTGTCACCTTTTTCAACTCCAGAGAATACAAACATCCATCTGTTTCATTGTCTCTGATTGGATTGTAGGCACTTCCTGGAACCAGTCGTTGCGGCTGAGAGGGTGGGCAAAGCCACTAACCTAAGCCAATCAGGACCCACCGTTTCCATGTGGGTGGGAATAGGATGGGAAATAGGACACGGTAACATTGTTGCTGAAGAAGTGGTGAATGGATGGGGGAGCGATAAAAACACTCGCCGAAGCAAGTGACAGCCCGTCCGAGACTTCACCTTTCCTTATGTAAACTGGGGCTAACCCTCGCATTTGCCTGTTCACTGCGCACCTAAAATCCACATACTTCCCCGCAATTTCCCTTTCGCCTTGCAATGACCAGAGCATGTGACTTTCCAGCCCAGAGCAACCCACCTGGGAACGGGTGTGAGTTCTTTACGTACGTTTTCCCTTCCTGTAGTGGACATGACACTGAGATAGTGTCGAGACAGTAGAGCCATAGCATGGACTCGGATTGGATCACTGAGTCACCGCATGGAGGACAGCTACCCAGGAGAGGGACCGGACTTAAATAAGACTTTGTGTGAACAAGAAATGAACCTTTTTGCAGTAAGCCACTGGGGTTTTCAGACGTGTTTATTATTATTGCAGCACAGCCTAACCTAACTGATATGGCATGTGGCTTTCTTTATTCATGGACATCCTTCCGTGCCCTGGTATGTAGACCTAGCTCGTTCTTTTACAGACCCTCATATTATTCTAGGGTAGGGACACACTTTGACTTATTTAGCCAGTCCCCTTCAGTTTGGATTACTGCTAAATGACACCATTACAAACAATGGTGTTTAAACAATACCCTAGAACCCTTGCGCGTCCCTGCGTGCACTTGAACCCTGCCAGTGGCGCGGCGTGGTCAGGAGCACGCACGTTTCACATTTCTAGAGACATCACCAAACGATCTGCCAAAAAACGAGCACTGATTTTTCCTTCCCACCACCAGTTTTCGAGAGAGCCAGTTTGCTCCTCCTCCGTTAAGGAAGATCATTATTCATCTTTTCATTTTGGTCGATGTGCTAGAACATGGTGTCTTATTTTAATCTGTGTTTCCTGGAAAGTTTTTTTTGTGCAGGGTTGGATCTTTCAGACGTCCTGCCAGCTCCCCGACTTGTGTGAGAGAGAGACGGTGGGACTCGGGGGTGTACGCTAGAGGGAGAGGGTCAGGTGTGTGGACACAAGGACAGGGCAGCGAGGCGGAGGCCGGGGCAAGGACAGACGCTGACACGGTGTAAAGACAGATTCGGGGACCCCCATGGGGGCTGGAGGGGTTCAAACCTACAGGAAAGTGGGGGGAGAGAATAAAAGGGGGGGGATGCCCAGCCTCTGCTTCTTTCCAGATCCACACCCCGGCTCCCTGTCGGTTTCACTCAAGCAGGGCTCAGATCCTGCAGTTGGCCCCGTCACCTCTGCGGCGCGCGGCTGGGGGACCGGCCGGCATTTGGGCTGGGGCGGGGGCTGGGGGGGCTGTTGGCTCCCTTCCTGTTGGCCCGAAGCCACGAGCCTGGCTTGTTTGTATAGTTCTTCATGCTTCTTCCCCGTATCTTGGTGCTTTTGGCTCCGAACGGGTCCCCTCCCAGCCAGGGAGGAGATAACTCCACTCGGTCCAGGCCTCTGGGGCGCTGGGAAGGACGTCAGGAAATAGCCGGAGCATTACGCACCTCCCCACCTCCGCCGTCCAACCTCGTTTTCATACGGAGTGGAAAAAGAACGAGGCTGCCGAGGGAGGCTTGAGCATTTGGAGCTGCTTCCTGTTTTCTCCCCGAATCAATCCTCTTCCCTGAGACGCCGTCTCTGGGCCTGTTGAACCCTGTCTTCTGGCGGGCGTGTGGACTGCGCGTCTACACACGTCCGTGCACGGGTAGGCTACGTACTCAGTGAGCCAATCAACAAACCCGGGAGAACCCGGGGGGAGGGGGACTTCTTTTTTCTTCAGACATGCCCCTTACTCTTGCATCCTCCCGAGAGAGAAAGAATGGAGTCAGCCTAGATGCCTCTTCTTCCAGGAAGCCCTCCCAGATGCCACAGTGACCTTCTTTGTCTCATTCACGTCCACACCTCCCATGTTGAGTCCAAGACCCAGCACACAGCAGGAATGAACCGATGGAATTAGGGCTGACACTTTTCACTACAGAACTGAGGACAGCTGTGGTCCAGAGGGGACAAGGGACTTGCCTGAGACATGCAGTGTGTCAGGGCTGAGGGAAAAGAGGAATCTGGTGCCCCTGACCCCTGGGACAGTTCATTGTAGGTTGTCGTGCAAGATGCTCAAAGAAACTGACCATGGCTGATCAATGACTTTACAGTTCTGACTTCTTTGGAATTTCTTCTGGAAGGAGCCACTGTTCCCCCATATCACTGATGCAGAAACTGAGGTCCAGGGAGGTCAGCGCCGGCTCTGGGTCACTTTGTGGAAGATCCAGGGTTTGAACCTTGAAGTGGCTGCTTCCAAAGCCGGTGCTTTTGCTCAGCAGTGCGGAGGGCCGGAGAGGGCAGGGCCAGGGACTCTGAGTAGGACTCTCTCGCTGCTTTAGGCTCCTCGAGAGGGAAGTCAATGACGCTCAATCGAGTCAGACTTAAATTCTACTCTTTTGGGGAGTTTCATCCAAATCCGAGCCTGCTTTCTCCTGGAGCTCGCGGAACGTCTCTGCGCCGGCCCCGGGCAGAGAAACCTGGACAGCGAAAATTTCCTTTCTGTCTGGGTATCAGCAACGATTTCCAACTGGGCCTTCCAGCGAGGCTGACGCGCCCCCACTGTTGGAAAGTGGGAGGAATGTGGAGAAGTTTCCAGAATCACTGGTGGCTTCAGGGGCGGCTTCAGTGCGGCTGCGTTGAGGACCACGCCTGCTCCGAACCCCCCAGTGTGGCTTCCTTCCCTTGCGACAGCCGCGTCTGCACGCACATGCACAGTGCGCACACCTCCCCATACCTGTGCACGCATGTGCACACGCACAAACGCGCACACGCGCTAGACTGGAAGACTGGAATCTGAGACCTCCTCCTCCTCTCTCTCGGGGGTTGTTTGGCGACCTTGCTCATCTTCAGTTTCTTTCGTCTGTAAAAGGAGTAAAATGCCCAGGGGCGAGCGGAGGGTACAAGGTAGCAGGTGCAGCTGCTCCCTCGAGTTGCTGAAGCCGCGATGTGGCCGAGCCGCTCTGGGCCGCTGCCATCTCTCGCTGTCCTCCGCAGAGTCTGCTCCGCCCTTTCCTCTCAGGGCCCTCGCTGACCGCACGTTCCTCCAGGCGACCTCTGATGGGCCCGGCTCATCCTCCCAGCCCAGAACCCACCGACCAACCAATGAGGGGCTTCCGCTAGGGCAGATGCCCATTGCTTTGCCCAGTCAAGGTGCCCGGGGGCGGGTCCCATGACCCACTCAAACAATGGCGACTGTGGCAGGTGGGGACCCTCCCAGCTCCCTCAAACAAGCCTGGAGCGGCCAGCGGGAAGCAGAGGCTCAGACCCGCTCTGCTGTTTGCAGGGTGGGATGACACTCAGCCGCGGCTGGTTCCCCGGCCCCACCCTGCCCATCCGGCTGTGTAAGTCAAGCCAGGCCGTCAGCTCAGGGCCTGGCACCAGTGGATTCTCAGTCGTGTGGACCCTGCTGTCTCCTTAGCCCAGGCGCCGAGGGGTGTGGACATCCTCCCCTTTAGCCTTTACTCAACACAAATGCCCAGTGCCGATGGCAGTTCAAGCCAAGACGGTTCATCTAATTTTAAGCCCCGATGTGCCACTGATTTACTTCGGTCCGTGAACCGTTGCTCGGCACCTGTTGGCGTCTTGGAATGCGAACTCCTTCTGATTTTATGTGCCAGCAGGGCCAGGTCTAATGTTGGGTGGCTCCTGGGCTGGGCGCTCCCAGGGGAACCCAGGCTCTGTGGTTGGGAGCGCCTGGGGCGAGGCGGTGCCTTCCAGAACAGATTGGGGTGGCGACGGGTCCCAGAGGGACGCGCGCATCAGGCGCCCACGCAGCAGTAACTACTATTTCTTCGGAACTTTTCTTGTGGCGGGTCTTGTACCAAGCCAAGCGCTTTTCATGAATTGCTGGGGTTCCTTTTGCTTCGAAGCGTCAGTCGGCCCACACTTACTGAGTGCTCACTATGTGCTGGGTGCTGGGGAGGCAGCGACGGATCTGACACCGTCCCAGCTGCAGAGAGCTCCCGTCTTCATGGTCCAGCGCTCACAGGCAAGTCAAGGCCAGCGGCGGTTCCGGGCGGTCAGAGGCCTGCGCGGTGCCCGGCACGTGGCTGCAGCTGAAGGAACGTCAGGCCGATGCGTGGAAGCCACATTCGTGGTGAGACAAGATGAAGCTGCTTCGAGAAGGAACATTCCCGTTCTCCGTGGGGGCATCTGCGGAAGGTGTCACGGAGGAAATTGGACTCTGTGCTGGGTCTCGAAGAAGGAGCGGATTTGCTCAGGAGGGTGTGACACGCATTGTCCGCGCAACACCCGCGTCCCCCTGGCAGGGAATGTTTCTGTGCACGCCAGCCTCATGCCACGGCCAGCGTGGAATGTTCTTTGTCTCAGGGTTTGTCTGGCTGGTGAGGGGCAGGTGGGGAGGGGCCGGGAATTAACCCCCCCACCCCGAGAGCCTTCACCCACTTCCAGACTGGGGCCGGCATCGCTGCCCAGCCCCGCCTCCTCAGGTGGAAAACCCCGGTGTGCTTCAGAATCTCCCACCGCCCCCAGCGGGTTCCCAGTCGCCCGGGTGGCGCTGCCTTTGACGACGCATCCTCCACGCCGACTCCTCCCTCTCTCCTTCCTTCACTCTGCAGCAAGGCCCCCTGCGCATTCTCCGTAAATTGCCCGTCTCGGGGCCAGCGTCTGGGGACATCCGAACCAAGACAGTGCAGAAGCGTGGTCACCGACACGCGGCATTTCTGAAATGTGACGCGCGACCGCTGCCGACGATGAGGCTAGGGATCCGTCGTCACGGGCCACCCTCCTTCTGGTCTGGCTTGGGCCAGCCCGACGGGGCCGTCGCGATCTTACATTGCAGGCAGAGGCTCCAGCGCTCGCGGGAGGGAGGTGGCCTGCTCGGCGGCGCGTGCTGGAGGCCGGGGGTGGCGAGCCCAGGCCCGGCGCGTCTCCGCACCGCGCGTCTTGCTGCGCCTTTCTCCGCGAGTGACTGTCGGAGCACGGAGCACGGAGCACGGAGCAGGTGCGTGGGGCGTTTCCCTGCGGGCTGGTGGGCCTCCTGGTCCCTCGGCAGCAAACCGCCTTTTCCCCTTGGGGCGGCTGCCAGTCCCCAGTCCCCCGGGACAAGGTAGGGGACAGCAAGAGGGTGTGTGTGTGTCGGGGGGACACGGGCGCCCCCATCAGCAGCAGGTGCTGCGGGCGAGGCTGGGCGCTGGCCGCTCCGAGGAGCTGGCGATCCGCTCCTGAAGGTTAGGTGGACGCACTGCAAGTGTTCAGGGACAGAGCGGCCGGGACGGGTCCTCACAGGACGATGGCATCGGAAGAAGCCAAAAGGAAGAGAAGGAGCTTCCACGAGTAGCAGGTTGGGAGTTTCCCAAGGGAGGGTGTCGGGGGGATTTGTCATTTTTCTTCTCCTCCCAGACCAATGTGTCGCTGCATTGGGGGCCTCGCCCCTCTCCTCGTCTTAGCCCTGTGGCTGGGGTGGTGTGGAACTCTCCCCCACTCCAGGGAGTGCCCGACTGGCTCAAACCCATCGGCGTTTTCCACCGCCAAGCCACAGTGATCGGCTCAGGGCTAGACCATGAGAGCCCATCGCAAGCCAGAGAGATGCAAGAAGGCATTGGCTGGGGTTTCCAGAAAAGAGACATTTCCTCTTTCTTCTACTTGAGAGCGAGGAGTAAGGATATAATCTCTGAGATGGGTGTGGTCAAATTGCTACCAGGCCAAGAGTCTCTGGACCTTACCGGGGCACCTTGGAGCTTGCTGGATGCCTCAGAGCGAAGTGAGAAAGAAATAAGCACCGCAGAAGGTAGAGTAGAGAGACAGAGAAACTGGGACATTGGAGACAATGTTTGAGCCGCTGGATCAAGCCTTACCTGAAAGCAGTAACTCTAGACACTTCAACACATAGGTTAATATGTTTCTTTCTTGTTTTTTTTTTTTTTTGACTGGGGTTAGGTTTATTGAGGTACGATTTACTTATGGTAAAATTCACATTCTCTAGTGTACAGTTCTATGTATTTTGACAAACACATATAGTCATAGCCACTACCACAATCAGAATATGAAATAGTTTCATCCCTCCTCACATTTCCTGGTATTCCCTCCCTGTCCTACCTAAAAATAATTTTTTTTTTATTTAGACCAATTTGAAGTGGGTTTTCTGTAATGTGCATATCAAGAGCTTAAATTGATAAAAGTCCCCAAGATCACCTCCTCCATCCATTCCTCCTCACCCTCTTCCTGCAAAGATTACTTAGACGCTTAGCCCTGCCCTGGGCACCGTGCCAGCCCAGCCCTCATTCCCACCCTCTCTCCAGCAGTCAGATTGGGTGCCTGCATTTGGGTTTGGAGGAGACGCTCGCCTTGGGGCACAGTCTCAGGGCTGGAGGAGACCTGCAGGGTCACTTTGTCCAATCCTCTGGTTGTAGAATTGGGGAAACCAAGTCTCAGTGGAAGGCTTCAGCCCTGAAGGCTGCCCACCGGCCGGTCCTTCAACACTAACTTGTGCATCACACTTGACTGTTTACAAAGCCCTCTCTGATCCCGGGTCTCCCCACATCCCGAGGAGATCAGATCCAGAAGAGGATGGACCGGGGTCCCCGCCACCTGGCAGAGACCACGTTCTGAGGGGGGGCTGCCTTCATCTGCATCTGTCCCCTGCAGCTCCCGCCGGAGGCTCTGGCCACGCCGGGAACACCTTCCTTCTCCAGGAGGAGATCTGCCCTTCGCTAATTACAAGGCCTGGAAGGAGGTGGAAGAACCAGACAGACCTGGGTTCGAGTCTCGGCTCTACCACTGCCGGAGTGTGGGGCTCTGCCTTTCCCCCTACGATCAGGTGAGCAGCTCCTGCCACGGCCCCACGTCGCTGCAAGGCGAGACCGCGGGGGCTCCGAATGCCATCCCGGACGTGCCTGGGATGCGCCCGGGGTTCCTTTACGTGTCTGAGAGTCCTCTTCTCCCGGTCGAAGCCGCCCCCTGCCCCTGCCGCCCCGACCCCAATCCCTGCAGCCCAGGAATGAGGCTGGAGAATGAGTGGGCGGAAGAGAACTTGCTCGGGGGTCTCTCAGGTGCCACGCGGCACAGGGTTTGCCCTGGCTTGGCCGCCTCCTCAGCAGGGGGCCCCAGGAATGCCGGTGGGCCCCTCCGTGCGAAGGGGAGGGGTGGCCACGCCCCAGTGCCCACCTCTGCCCAGCACCTCCTGTGCACCGAGGGCTTTCCTCAGTTTGCCCTCCCCCGGGTGGCAAGGTTAGCATTCTGAGCCCCATGAAACAGAGGCTTGGAGAGACTCCACCACCAGCCCGGGGTGGGGTTGCACACAGGGACCCGGGGAATGTGGGAGCCTGGGTCCGATGTCACTGCTGTCTCTGCTTTCTGGGTCACTTGGGGCAAGCTGCGTGTCCCTTCTCAACAGCCTTGGTGGCCCAGAGGCAAAAGCAGAGGAGGCCGGGAGTGAACTAGTCGTGGCTCTCAAGCGTGGTGTGCGTGGCAATGCCCTGGGGCACTGGCCGCCACAGCACATTGCTGGACCCACCCCCAGCAAGGAACTGCTGGTGCCTTAGGTCAGGGCCAGCCCGAGAACGTGCGTTTCTAACACGTCCTGGGAGACGCTGCTACTCCGGGAAACACACTTTGAGAACCACTGGGCCAGATGAAGCCGGGTCCCTTTGAGCTGCGGCACTGAATTGTTTCTTCCAAGCACTGCCGAGTCCTCTCGCCATCCCCAGGATCCATGAGCCACCTCCCCAGTGGCTCTCCCAGGTGGGTCATGACAGAGACGATGACCTGGAAAGTTTCCTGGCAGCAGAAGGGCCCCGATAGTGGAACCGAGGTCTCTGCAGCCACAGGGGTGGCTTTCAGCAAACTCAAACGCAGCGCCGGGGAGAAGATGACATAGAGCTTCGGGAATCAATACTCCGTGAAGAACTGGAGCGCAGGGCTGGGGGTGGCGGTGGGGGGGGTGTCGAGGTGACAGCTCCCCGGAAGCCTGCACCCCACCCTGCGTCGGTCTGGCCGCCTCTGCCGGGCTGCTCTGATGTATCGCTCTCTCCCGGGAGCCGCTGCTCGCCGCGGGTAAACAAAGCCTTTATTTCCCGGGTCGGTGGGGAGAGATTTCAGGCCTTTATAATTAAGTGTCCCGGTGAAGGGCAGCTGCCGAATTCTGGCGCGGGGTGCCCGTCAGGCCGGTGATGGATGGCCGCAACACATCACCCCGCGGCAGCCGGCGCTGAGCTATGGGCCGTATATCACGGCGGGCTGGCCGGTCTCGCCGCGGTGGGGGCCGCGGTGGGCAGCACGCGGGGACCCTGGCCGGGCTGGGGCTCCCGTCACCTGTCACGACGCAGACAAGGGAGCCAGGCCAGCGTGGGCTGGGGGCGGCCCCCAGGCCTGCTCGTCCCGGCCCCGATGCCCCCGCCCGTCCGCCCCATCGCTCTGGAAGAAACCTGGAGGCCAGACTCAGTTCTACCTTCTCCTCGCGCCTTATGTCCGACCCGCTGGCACCGTTCCTGTTCAGGCCGGCCCCTGAACGGCTCTGGGGTTCACCTGCCTTCCTCCTCGTCATCGTCCGCCCCTCCCTCGCTCTTGCTGTGCTCTCCGCTGCCGATGGGACAAATCGCCCGGCCTGCAGGCGGCCCCGTGACTTTGCCAGCAGAATGGAGCAGAAGTAAAAGCGCGTCAGCTCCAGTCTGGACTCAAGGGACCTGCAGCTTCCACTCTCCCTCGCTTCTGCCACTGTGCCGAGAAGGACAAGCCCGGGCCAGACTTTCTGATCCCAGGAGGAGGGGGCACGTGGGGCAAAGCTGCTCCAGCTAAAATGCTTCAGCCAAGCCCCCACCCCGCAGTCGCCCCAGAAGTGTGTGCTGTGGTCGTAGATGATCGCTCTCATACACCACCGCGGTTCGGGGCTGTTTGTCACGCAGCAATTGCTAACTGATACATGCAGTCTACAGACTCTTACACAATTTGGGCCCTTCTGGCCTCTCCAGTCTCGTCTCCTGTCCTTTCCCTCTGGAATCGGTGCTCTTCCCTCCCTTGGGGTCTTCGCCCACGCAGTGCCTCCACCTGGAAAACTTTTTCATGACCACGTTCTTCCCGCCCTTTAGGTCTCAGTATAAATGCCACCTTCTTAGAGAGACCACCCCATCAAAAGTCAGTTTCCCAGCTCATTCCAAACTCTATTTCAGTCTCTCCTGTGTGTCCTTTGTGCAACTGAGAACAACAACAATTTGAATGACTTTATTTTTCTATCCTGATCATGCTCCCCTCCCCCACCAGCTTTGTCTTTTTCTGTCTGTTTTTTTCTTTGGGAACAAACCTAGGCAAAGGGGCCGTTAGGTGTGGGGTCCACAAGCCAGGGCAGGGACACACGCCTGTCATGTCATTGCTGTGTCCCTGTGCTCACACCATGCCTGGCCTAGAAACAGGCTCCATGACCATCGTTGGATCAGCAGATGAAAGAGGAAGGTTCCCAATTCGGGTCTTAGGTGGCTCAGACCCAAGGGGCTGTGACCCTCTGACATGGTGAGCGCACAGCAGAGGTCACAGCCCCATGAGGGACCACCTGTCACAAGACAGGTTCTATGGAGCACTAACGCCCTTCTGGGCTTCACAGAGTTAATCGAGTCTTTTTTCCTGCAGACCTTTTCAGAGGCTTTAATATGCTAATGCACCCTGGGTTCCCAGAGGAGATTAAGAATGCCCAGTTGCCTGGCACTATTGACCAGGGCCTCTTTCATCTGGGACCATTTTGTGGAATTCCCGGTCTGCAGGATGCACTGGCCTGGAATAGGGTCACAAACTTCTCCCTCACGGGACAAATTCAGCCCTTAAATACTTTTTTCATTAGGCCCTTGTAAGGTTTTCAAAGTCAATAACTCTTATTTAAAAATTTAAAAAACTAACTTTTTTGAGCTTCTCTCAAAGAATTGAGGAGTGGGCGTTCTGGGTCCACATGCCTGCCTGGAGATGCCCGGCGGGAGCTGAGGAGCCTCCTACAGGTGGGCCGGTACCGTCTAGTTTTCCACAGTCCCCACCACTCCCTACTGCCTTGCTCTCTGTTCTCATGCATTTACCTTCCCTGTCTGGCCCTCAGCCTTCTGAGTTTGCTACCAGTGGCCCAGAAGGTTCTGTGCGGCCCCTGCAAGCTGAGCCTTGCCCACGGCTGCAGGGAAGGGTCTCTGGGCCTGTCCGGGGATAGGAGACGACTCCAGTGACAGCCCCACCCGGGCAGGACAAAGGGAAGGAGAGATAAAAGGGAGGGCTCCCATTTCTGTTTAGAGGCCTCAGGGTTTCGGGGCATGGGGGTGGTGACAGGGAGGTGGGGGATGGCTCCTCTTGCCCGGGAGGCCAGAGCTGCGTGGGCTGGTGGGCCAGCTGCAGGGAGTCCTGGGGAGGTTGGCGCCTGCGTGGCCCAGGGCTGTGACTGCCAGCCTGGGGGCCTGGGGCTGGCGTAATGACACCGGGCACAAGGGTCTGGTTGGAATCCCAGGACCTGCACGACCACAGGTTGTAACGGAAACAGGAATGTTATTATCCCGTTTTTAAATAGCATGGCGAGAGCTGCCATGCCGATGCTTCCCACAGACTAGGCATCGTGTTAAGCCTTTTGCACAAACTAGACCAGTGGTTCTCAAAGTGTGGCCCCTGGAACGGCAGCCTCAGTGCCCCCTGGGTGGGCACTTGTTAGGAATGCAAACCCAGAGGGATTAATCCTGGGAGTGTGGCCCGGCCGTCTGTGTTCTGCGGAGCCCCAGAGGTGGTTCTGGTCTCGTTTATTTAACTCGCACCACTGCGAGGCAGATACCGCCGTGGCCTTGATTTTACAGATGAGAAAACTGAGGCCCACGGTGGCAAAGCGACTTGCTGGGAGGGCTTGAACCCAGGCCGGTCTCAACCCACAGCGCCAGTTTGGGCCTCATGAATAATATAAATTCATCTGCTGGCAAAGCACCTTCGGATGTCCCATCCCAGGGAACCACCGTGAACACGAGAATGGTAAGAGGTGGGGAGACAGCCCATTTCACAGGTGGGCAAACTGATGACCGGAGAGGCAGGGGGAGCAGCTCAATGGAGTGGAGTTAGAACGGGGTGTCCTGGTCCCCACTCAGGGGTCTGGGAGGGAGACCCAGCATAGCAGGAGGGTGGGCCAGGCATCGTGGGGGCCGCCTTAGAGCGGTGCACTCCACCTTATCTGCAACCGACTGGTCATGCCCATCTGACAGACGAGGCCAGTGGGACAAGACAAGTTGGTTTGCCCAGGGTCTCCCGGAGGGCAAGGGGCGCAGCACGGGCTCACCCCCAGGAGGCGGACCGCAGCACCCCACAGCTTTGCCTGAGGAGGGGCTGTGGCTGTCACCGCCGGGAAAACCACTCGGCCACCGTCCCTCTCCATCGAAGACACCATGGATGCCCCGGGGTCGGCCTCACCCCGCGCGGTTGCTCACACGGGTCCTCCGCCTGGCGCCCGCCTCCCTTCTTTGTCCACAGTCGCTCTCCCTTCCTTTCCGAGTCTGTTCCCGTGTTGCTTTTGCCCCGCTGCCTCCCATGACGCTCCACGAAGCTGTCGCTTTCCAGACAAGCCCCCAGGTGGGACCGGGCTCTGCTCTCCGGAGCCTTCCGCGAAGCCCCATTTCCTTCGCACGGGCCCCCTGCACCTGCCTCGCTCCGCGCCCCCCCAGTGCAGTGCGTCCCCTCCTGGCCGCGAGCCCTGCGGGGCCCTGGCCACGTCGTCCCGTCCCTTCTCCCCGGGGACCCCAAGCCTGGTCCCCCGGGGCTCGCTGGCAGTGGACGGGCCGGGAAGAGGGGCCCTGCCAGGGCGGGTGGCTGTGTGAATGCCGCCCTGTCCGGGCCGCGCTCATGTCCCGTGTGGGCGTAGGTCATGGGGCGGCGCACGGCGGGGCGGGACCGGGAGGCGGCCGGCCGGCTGCGGGATCAGCCTGCTTTTCCAGCCCGGGCTGAGCGCGGGTCCTGCCACCCACCGTCCGGCCCAGCTGCCAACGCAAACACGGGGGCTCGTCCCTCCAGGGCTGCGGCTTCGGAAACCGGGTCAGGACACTCACAGGGCTCCCTTCCCTTTGCCTGCGGGAGTTAACCCTTTGCACCCCACCCTGGCCCTGGGTCACTTCAGAAGGGCAGTTGAAGCCACGTGACTCAGTTTCCCCTGGGGTTCCAGAGGCTTCTGGGTCTCTGTTGTGGTCATACGCTTTGTGCTTCTCAGGGCAGTACTTGCCCAACCTCTCACCGGACAGGTGAGAAAGCTGAGAAGTAGGGCAGGGAAGGTGGGTTTCCGTGGGGATTCTGAGAGCCCCGAGTGTCACCCTTTTCTGGCCTGTGCACCGGATGTGGAAGCAGGAATTCTGCACAGGTGGAGCTGTGAGAGACCATCAGACCACGAGCATTCTGCCAGTGGGGAAACTGAGGCCCAGAGAGGAAAAAGAACTTACCCAAGATCTCATTGCTGGTTGGCTTCAGGGCTGGAAGGAGGATGATGAGGAGACAGCAATAATAATAATAATAATAATAGCCAACAGGCCTTATGCTTGCCACGTGCTAGGGCCTGTTCTAAGCATTTTATGTTTATCAGCACATCTAGTCCTTATGATAGCCCCAGGAGGTAGGAACGTATTTGTATCCCCATTTGACAGATGAAGAAACTGAGGCACAGAGAGGCTAAGCCATCTGTTGAACCACACAGCCAATCCGTAGTGGATCTAGGATTTGCTCTCCTCCTAGCCTGCCTCCCAGCTTAGTGCTCCTGGCCCTCTCTGACCTCAGGATCCTCATCTGTCAATGGGGCTAAGAATCCTTGCCCTCCCTGCTTTGCGAAGCTGCTCGGAAGAGCCAGGGAGTTCTCAGGAAGGGAAAGCATCCTGCAGAGCCGGGCTGTGCACCGGGCTAGGGTAGGCTTTGCCTCTCATTTGCATGTGCAGGTGAGGATGTTTTCAGGGTGTTTCCCTTACACTGCCTCTGCTCTGCCATTTGAATCTCCTGGGGGGCTGATCCCAGAGACACCCCAGTAGCGGGGTCCTCCACGAAAGGCCCAGTCAGAGCCGTGGAAACCAAGGCTCAGAGAGGCAAGGCCCTCCCGCCATGCCTGCTCCCCTCTGCCAATGGTCAGAAAGAAATTCTCAGCGTTTGCCCATTATTCACCCCCCCTCCCCCGGTTTAAAATTTGGGGGCAAAACAACCAACCAATCAAAAACAAACAAACAAACAAACAAACAACTCACTGTCTTGGTCAAACCTCCCGCTCTCTGTTCCTTCCAGAAGACCTGGGAACGCTTTTCTCGCCTGTCCGCAGGAGGCGGGGGCCGGGGTGGGGGTCGGTCTGCCCTCCACTCTTTGTGGCCGGCTCCGGGGGCGCGTTTCTGAGACCCCCGCTGCCTTGGAGGCCCGAGCCCCCCCACCACCCTCGCCGCAGCCCGGGCCCCTTCCCCAGGTCTCCCGGCAGGGCCCAGGGGGGGCCGGCGCTTGTCAATGCATCTTAGCAATCGGAATGTGCCCTCTGACCCCGCCTTCGCCTCCCCGTGCGTCTCAGAGAAGGTTCTTTTTTCCGAAGCTCCTGCCCCTCGGCCTTCTGGAAACAAACGGAGCTTGATTCTGTCTGTGTGTGGCTTGCAAAGCCTCTGCCAGGGGGGTTGCTTTAGAAAAAAACTGTCTTCTGAACCTCTGCAATGTTGGAAGGACTTTTATTTTCTGCCGGGAGGATCCAGCGGGTGCTGGAATGCGCTGTCTGCCAGAGGAAAGGGATCCGGCCCGCTGGGGAGAGGCTGGGGCTCACCACCCACCTGATAGCCCAGATCCGGTGTCCTGCAGCCCTTTCCTCAGATTCCCCTTGCAGGAGGGCTCCCTTGGGGGCCGGGGGTCCCGCGACTTAGACAGTGGGGGCTCCGCTCTCTAGCACACGACGACGAGCCCTGCAAGGAGCCCTTGAGCTGGAGAGGAAGGGACGGTGAGGAGTTGCCCGAAAGCTCCATCAGAAAGTCAAAGCTGCCAACGTCTTCCGGCGTTTCCTCTCATCCACTCGCCGAGAACTTTCTCTGAGGCCGGGAAGGAGTCTTGCCCGGCCCCCCTTGCCTTCCCACCAAGGCGGCCCTGTCCCGGGTCCCACGCTGGCAGCGTGCTGCTTCTCGGGGCTCCACCTGCCAAGCGGGAGGGGCAGAGTCTCCAGGCCTCTGTTCTGGTCCCTGCTCTGCCACTGTGCGGCCTCGGTCAAGGGTTGTGTCCCCCCCCCCATGCCACTGTCTTCATCTCTGTACTGAGAAGCCACGACCCTACCACCTTTGCTCTAGATCAGGGCTCGGGACACTTTTCCTCTAAAAGTTTCCTCAAAAGGGCCTCTCCATAGCAAATAGTTTAGGGCTGCCAGTCTGTCGCGAGTCCTCGCCTCTCCCATCATCACACGAAAGACGTCGCAGACGACATGGAACTGAGTGAGTGTGGCTGAGTTTCAATAAAACTTTGTTTTCAAAAACAGGCAGTAGGCTGGCTTTGGCCGTGGTGGGCTGCGGCCTGTGGGCCTCTGGTGTGGATTCTTGGGCAAAGGGCCTTGGCGTTGCCGTGTCATGAGTCCCAGGTGACAGCATGGTGGTGTCAAAGATGGCGGAGGGGCGAGGCGAGTGGTTCCAAGCTTCGGGGTCAGGCAGGCCTGGATTCGATTTCCGTCTCTGTGAGTGACGCTGTGTGACCTTGGGCCAGTCCCTTCCCCTCTCTGAGCCCCAGTTCCCTGCTCTGTAACATATGGGCAATAATAGCATCCACTCTGTGTGGTTGTTGGGATGGCCGCTTAGCGATGCCTGGTACGTGGTCGACCCTCAGTGAACACCAGTCCTTGTTTGTATCTGTCATAGAAAGGCAGCATCCCCACCTGCTCCCTGGGTCCCTGGCGAGGAAGGGTAGGAAGATAAAATGCTTCCTGCCTCTCACCCAGGGCTCAGATCCTCCTGAGACTCAGTTGCTGGGTGGCCGTGGGCAAAACATTGCGCCTCTCTGAGCCTTTCATCTCCAGAATGGGGCGAATCCTCCTTAGCTCTCAGGGTCACTATGCACAGAGGGAGCCCCCTCCACGGGCAGCCCCCTTGGTTAGGGCAGATACCCAGTTGCCCTCCCACCCCAGCAGCTCGGCATCCTCACAGTGGTTGTCCCCATCCTGATCAACGGCACCGCTGTCCACCGGCGTCTCGGCAAGCCCCTGGGTGCTGTGCTGAGTCCCCTCCCCGCCCACCCACATCCCATCCCTGCCAGCGGTTGGCAGACCCGGCCGCCATCGATCCCTCCCCTGCCCGGGTGTGCACGCCGCTCCTCCCACCACTAGGTGGCGTCTATTACCTTGCCCTCAATACCCTCAATACCCATCTCAGCCACCTGACTCACTGTGGCCAATAGAATGTGGCGGGTGTGACTCTGTGCCGGTTCTGGGCTTAGGTCTTAAGAGGCCTAGGCTTCCACTTCCGCTCTTGTGGTTCCCTGACCACCAGGGAAGGAAGCTCAGGCTATTCCGCTGGAGAGAGAGGCCACCTAGAGGGAAATGGGGTGTCCTAGCCAATAGCCAGACCTAAGGCCGCAGGCATGTGGGTGGATGCGTCTGGAACTCTCCAGCCCACCCTAGTCCCCAGCTGCATGTGGCCAAAGAGTGGGCCCCTGTGACACCTATGCTGTGTGCAGCAGAGATGAACCCTCCCTGCTGAGTCTGCCTGGAGATGGACCACCCCTGCTGAGCCTGCCTAGAGATGAACCCTCCCTGCTGAGCCTGCCTGGAGATGAACCCTCCCTGCTGAGCCTTCCTGGAGATGAACCATCCCTGCTGAGCCTGCCTGGAGATGAACCATCCCTGCTGAGTCTGTCTGGAGAAGAACCATCCCTGCTGAGCCTGCCTGAATTCCTGACCTATAGGCTCATGAGCACTGAAGTGATTCTTGTTTTAAGCCACTAAGCTTTTGATGGTTTGTTACATACAATAAACAACTGGAACACCATCTGCCAGTACATTCTGTCCAAGGTCTCTCCATTATTTCTTCAGAATCTGCCCTTCACGCCATACCCCAGACGCCTGCATTGGTCACCCATATTTCCACAACAGCCTTCTCCCTGGTCTCCCAGCTTCTACTCTGGTGCCTTCCAAACTATTCTCATTAGGACCAAAGAGCTTTCAAAACAGATCTCAGATCTGCCTAAACTCTCCAATGTCTCTTCCTTGCCCTTGGAACCACGCAAGTTTCTAAGCCTGTGCATGTCTGCTGACCCAGCCTCTGGCCAGGTCTCTGACCATAGCCTTCACAGTCCTGGTGGGGAACTTGGCCCTGCTTGCCAGACACGAACCAAAGAGTCCCACATGTGAAGTTCCAGTTATGACCATGGTGAGTTCTCCAACCACGATGGGTTCTGGGAGTGGTAAGAATTTGTAGTGGGGTTAGGCACAAGTTGGGAGCTCAGAGTGGACATCCCTGAGGAAGTGGCATCTGAGCTGACAGCTGAAGGTGGGTCAGGAAGAAAGTGGTGACAAGTAGGGAAAGAGTGTCCCAGGCGGAGGAAACAGCATGTGCAAAGGCCCTGTGGCAGAAGTGGAGGGCACAGTGAGGCACAGAAGGTGGAGGCTGGGTCAGGGTTGGGGAGGCCCCTGGGGTTGAAGCAGAGGGCATTCTGGTCTCTCTCAATCTCTGGCATGATTGATGCAGAGGGTCTGTAGTGAATGGTGGCCACCCCCCTCACCTCCCGAAAAAAAAAGAAGATATGTCTACATCCTAACCCTGGAATCTGTGAACTGAACTTATTTGGGAAAAGAGTGTTTGGTTATATAATTAAGGATCTCAAGGTGACATCATCTAGATCAGAGGTCCCCAACCTTTTTGATACCAGGGATTGGTCTCATGGAAGACAATTTTTCCATGGATGGGGGAGGCGGAGCTCAGGCGGTGATGCGAGCGACGGGGAGCGCCTGTAAATGCAGATGAAGCTCCGCTCGCTTGACCACCACTCACCTCCTGCTGTGCGGCTGGGTTCCTAACAGGCCACCGACCGGTTCCAGTCCACAGCCCAGGGGTTGGGGAGTGCAGACCTAGATTATCCGGGTGTGCCCCAAATCCAATGGCGAGTGTCCTTGTAAGAGACACTGAGAAGAGACAGGAGGAGAAGGCACATGCAGGCAGAGGCAGAGCCTGCAGTGATGCAGCCACAAGCCCAGGGACACCTGGGGCCCCATACCTGGACAGCCACTGGGCGGGGGTTGGGGGCGTGGCCCTGCTGACACCTCGATTTCAGACCTATGACCTCCAGCACGTGAGAGAAGGAAGTGCTGTCATTTTGAGCCACCCAGGGGGTGGCAATGTGTTCTGCAGCCTGACCCCGACCAGCAGGGGAGCGTCATCATGGCCACACCAGCACGGCCAGGCTGCCCGGAAGGTATAGGAGCCACGTGGGAGGGTCCCCTGAGCTTCCTGAGACCACACTGAGGCCCGGAGATGGGTGGGGTTGCCAGCCCAGAGCCCAGCCCACGGTGGAGCCAGTGACCAGGACCAGGGCTCTGGGCACTCCGGCCAGGGCTCTGTCCCAGGACTGTGTGTCCCCAGACACCTGGCGGCTGTCCCGCATGGCCACCAGCTCGTGTATTTATCCGGACACCTCCTGTCCTGGCCCTTGACCTCCATTGGGATGGCTCCAGGGTGGACGTGAAGTAGAAGGGACAACTCAGGGCCAAGGCCTTTCCTGGCCACTCGCCCGGGACCCCAAGCAAGGCCACCAGTCCTCCCACTGCGGTGGCCCCTCATGTCAGCCAGGGCCCCTCTCGAGAGGCTGACGCCGGCGCTGGGTTGGAATCGCAGCTTGGCTGGCGTGGTTCTGCTCGAGGGTTTCAAATGGGGACACCGGACAAGGACAAAGGACCATCGAGAACACCTGCATAGAAAGATGGAGTGGAAGGTTTAGATTCGGCCTGTACCGTTTTCTATCCGTATGATCTTAGAATGGTGCCTCAGTTTCCCCCCTGTACTCCCTTGGGGGGCTGTAGTGAGGATTGGGAGTGACATATGCAAAGCTGTCCTCAAGGCACCTGGCCTGAGGTCAGCCCTTGGTAAACAGAAGCCGTCGCTATCATCGCCACGGTTACCCCTGGTACGCTTACTGCGACAATTATTACCACTTCCGCTGCCGCTGCTCTCAGCCGCTGTGCCTCGCCCGTTCACGCTTTGCCGGTCGCATGTCCTGCTCTGTCTCCCTGCGGAAGAGTGGAAAGAGCCCGGTTGTCCAGGTCCCTGGATCCTAACTCCAGCTCAGTTCTCAATTTGCTGTGTGACCTTAGGCACATCAATTACCCTCTCTGAACCTTTTCTTTAAAGTTTTTATTGAAATTATATTATAGACTCACAGGAAGTTGAGAAAATAGTACAAAGAGTCCTGTACACCCTCCCCCCACCTTCCTCCTCCGGCAGCATCTTACCCGGCTGTAGTCTAACCGCAAAGGCAGGAAACGGACATCGGCACCTACTGTCGCCCCGTCCGCGGACCGTATCGCGTTTTCAGCGGTGTTAACGTGAACCCATGGTGTGTGCGTGGTTCTGTGCAACATGGTGCCATGTATGGATCCTGTGACCGCCACCACGATCGAGACACGGAACAGCGTCGTCATCACGGAGGAGCTCCCTGGCCACCTTTCATAGCTCTGCCCACCCCCGTCCCGCCCCGTCCCCGTCCCCCGGCAGCCGCGAATCTGTGAATCTGTTCTCGTCCCCGCAGTTCCGTCCTCTGGAGAATGCTGCACCGATAGCCTCGTGGCGGCCACACGGAGTGGCCGTTGGCCCGTTTACTTATGTGGACACATTTACGTGGACACCGTGTCCTGGCTCCTGACGCCAACAGGATGGCTCCCGGACAGACGTGTGTGAGTCGCCCCTCTGAACTTCGGCTTTCCGCTTGAGAAGCTGTCCTCAAATGCTCCTCAGAAAGCCACCATCGCTTGTGTGTGGACACCACCCGCCGTGCTTTCGCCTCTGTCTGTGGAACAGAATGACTATAATGCAGCTGGGGAAACTGAGGCCCAGCAAAGGAACCTGGCCGGCCTCAAGCCACACAGCAAGTGAGCTCGTGAGCTCAGCTTGCTCCCGCCCCAGGCCCAGTGGAGACACACACAAGCAGCCTAAGCAGGTGACAGGTCTCCAAACAGCTCCACGGACCTCCCGCCCGCCCGGTTCCCTGGGCGGCATCTGTCTTCTGGGCCCTCCCAGGCACGCCATCAGGGTCCCTTCCCTGCTCGAGAGAGTTTTCCCAGATTCGTCCCCTCCCGCCACCCTCTGGGCCCCCTGGTGCCCGTGGAAAAGCTGATGGCGTGGCGCGCTGGGAGGGAGCCCGCAGGTAGGCGCGGCCCGCGGCCAGGTGAGCCGGGGCCGCCAGCCCCCAGCACAGACGGCCTCAGACTTGGGCGCTGGCCGCGAGCAGACGGGAGTGTCAATAAACGCCCTGTGGGAGCCGGCCGCCGAGCTGGGATTAAGAGCTTATTCATAGCCTCTCCCGCCAGCAGACACACTTCGGCGAGGGCTAATGTCAACAGCGCCGCCTGACCCTGCCGCCCGGGCGCGGGCCTGCCACTCACACGGGAAATTTGGCACCGTCCCCCCCAGACCGCGCGGACCACCCCCGCCGTCCCCCACTTGGAGAAACAAGCAGGTCATCCCCGGGGTCCGGCCGGGGCGGCCGTGCGTGGGGGCGGCCGTGACGGGCGGTCGCGGGGGACCTGGGCCGCCCGTTGAGGCCGCGGTGAGGAGTCTGGAGCCTGTGCCAAACGCAGCGGGAAGCCGCAGAAAGGGTTTTAAGTGGGGACGATGTGAAATGATTTATGTTTTTAAAAATATCGCTCTGACCGCCGTGCGGAGAAGCGGCTGCAGTGGGCGGGTGGACGCAGGGAAGCCATCTCTCACACCGGCCAGAGGGGACCGCGGCCGGGCACGACGCAGCCGGGAAGGGGGCGGGAGGTGGTCAGACCCACGGTGGCTCAGCAGGAGGAGGCGACGGTGCGGGGAAGTGGGACCTTCCAGGGAGGACGGTAGTGTCCAGAGTTCTGTGTGGGCGTGTGGAGCCAGAGGTGACCTGGGTCTTCCAGGTGGCATTTGGCAGGCCACCAGCCACTCACACTTGGGGCTCCAGCCTGGGAGGAACATTGCGCATCTTCCACGTGAGGATGGGATTTAGTCCCAGGAGCGGATGAGGTCACCCAGGCAGCAAACGCAGGGACCCACATCAGGAGGGAGGGGTGCCTGGCATAGGACACTCCCCCGATGCGGACCCTCAATTCCGGGGAGGCTGAGTCCAGAGGGAAGGGACGTCCACAGTGCCCGACACCCCTGAGCCTCCAGTGGGGTGAGGTCTGAGAACGCCCCGCGCAACTCAGCAATATGGCCAGCGTCAGTGACCCCCAACCAGAGTGTGCTGGGCGCGGTAGGGTCAGCGCCTGCTGGAGCAGCAACAACAACAAATAGCCCAGACACGGGACTCGGGGCCCGTGGAAGCTTCATTCAGGATTGGGGGGTGCTTTACCCGTCAGTGGAGAAGGCGTCGACCATCTACAGAAAACGCCGGAAAACGACGAGCAGATCACATTCTGTGCCTGGCAGTCTTGGAGGTGGCCCCGGTGACGCCCGTCTCCTGGTGTTCGCGCCCCTCCTGCTGAGTGTGGGCGGGGCCTGTGCCTGGCTCCCATCCAATAGCATAAGGCAAAGGGGATGGGATGTCACTTCTGTGACGATGTTACACTACATAGTCTCTCTCTCTTTCTCTCGTTTTTCTTGATCTCTCTCTCCTCGCTGCTGGCTGTGAAGAGACACATTGCCATGACTCCTACAGCTGCAAGGAAATGGATTCTGCTAACAGCCTGGGAGCTTGAAAGCAGATCCTCCCTGGCCTCTGCTGAGAGCCCAGCCCTGGCCGACACGGTGATCATAGCGTCCTGCCACCCTAGGCAGAGGCTCCGGCTAATCTGTGCCCAGACCCGCCCCCGACCCACAGAAATTGTGAGATCATGAATATGGGTGGTTTTAATCGACCAAATTTGTGGTAGTTTGTTATGCAGCATAGACAACTAATATACACAATATTATGTTAGATCCCAAGCTCGCACAGTGTACATATATACAAATACATTCAAGATGCATTAAAGATCTAAATACAAAAGCAAAAACTTTAAAAGTTCTAGATGGAAATATAGGGTGTCTTTATAACTTTGGGTGTAAAGAAAGCTTTCTTAATCATAGTACAAAAAACATAAACCCTAAAGAAAAAGATTGATACATTTGACTATCTTAAAATTTAAAAAAATTCCTTTCAACCAAAGACATCATAATTATAATAAGTTGTAAGAGAAATCAAGACTAGAAGAAATATATCTGAGGACATAAGTGAGAACAGAACACATAAAGGAATCCATAATATGTAAAGAGCTCTTGCAAATCAATAAGAAAGATGCTAACCACCCAACAGACAAATAAGGAATGAATGTGACCACAGACAGTTCTCAAAAGAACCCCAATGGCCAGTACTCACAGAAGATGTTTGGCCTCATGAGTAAACAGAAAATACAAATTGAAACGACCATAAGATACTATCCATCTGTTTGCCAGAAATTTTAAAACTTGAGAATACCAAATGTCAATGAGCCCGTGGGGAAGCAGGGCTTCTCTGCTGCTGGTGGTTGTGTCTGCTTGACCGCGCTGGAGAGCCTCTGGGACCGTTTAACACGGCTACACAAGCTGGCCTGGCTGTTGTATTTCTGGGTGAGTAGCCTCCAGACATGTCAGCCTGTTGCCCGGGGGGCCATGTACAAAGATGTTCACTGCGATGTTGTCAGTAACAAAAGGTCTTTACTAGAAGGATGAGAAATTGATGTATGCTCTCACGGTAGAATCTTATACAACGGTGAAAATGAACCAGTGCTGGGTTAATTGGGAAAAACAAGACTTATCAAAAAAAAAAAATCAAGTCGTGGAATGATGCATAAAGTAGGTTACTATCTACATAAAATATTAAAATGTCAAAAAAAATACTATATATTCCTCATGGACACTTATATATATATTGAAAGAATTAAAAACATGAGTGAAAATGATAAATACCAACTGTAAGGTAGTGATTAACTCATCTGAGGAAAAAGGAGAGCCAATCTATAAAGTTTTGTTACATAAAAAGATCCTGGAACAGATATGACAAAATGTGGACGTTTGATACCGCCGGTGGGTAGCAGGTACACAGGTGTCCCCTGTATCATTCTCTAGAGCTGAGTGGTCCCGTGTTGTGGCCATCAGCCACACACGGCTACTTAAATTTTGATGTAAATTCATTAAAAGTGCATTAAACTTTGGTGTCTCAGTGGCACTAACCCCGATTCAAGAGCTCAATAGCCCACATTGCCGGTGGCCGCTGTATTAGACAGTGGATTTATAGAACATTTCTGTGATTGTAGAAAAAAGTTTCTTTTGGATGGTGTTGTTCTAGAAGGTTCCGTATGCTTTTAATATTTCACGATGGTTTTTGAAAAGCAAGGGCTGGAAGGTGAGTGCAGGAGGTAGGGAGGGAAAAGTGTTGTTGGGGAGTTTGGCTGCGACAGGAAGGACGAGGACGGCAGGACGGCTGGGAGGGTGGGTGCAGGGGGTGGGGGCGGGGTCCAGCCAGGTTTCTGTTTGTCATGGTGGCAGACGTCACTGTCACTGAACGCTGGTGGCCATGGTCAGGTCAGTAGGGGGGAAGTGGGAGGTGGAGATGGGGAAGAGGGAGGGCCCAGCAGGGAAGGGGCCCCAGAGCAGGACGTGGTCCCCAGCGGCCCGAGGCCCCTACCTGGCGCCCGGCTCTGAGTGACGCCCACCCCTCACCCTTTCAGCTCTTGCGGGTGGAGATAAATAACACGCCTGTCACGGATATTTGAAAAACATATTAATCACTTTAATAAATATTAGCTCAGAACAGCAATAAACAGTCTCTAGAATCTCCTCTTCGCGGCTGTATTACAATGAAAAATACGCTAATATGGACGCCTAATTGATTGTGTTTGAGCAACTTCCTTTATGACAGGAAGTGTTTGAGGCGGCATCACTCAGAATCAGGACCAGTAGCTCCCCAAACTCTCGAATGCCTCCTTCCTCCTTTCCTGCAGAGTCACCCCCTTGGGGGGAAATTCTCCAAATAAAGAAATTGGTAGATTTCTTGGTTGCCCAATCTACAGAGACTTTTGGGGGGCTCCAGGTGTAGTTGGCATTTGGGCCGTGGCTCTTACGGGCTGGTGCTTCACAGGCAATATCTCCTTTAATCTTTGAAGCAGTTCTACAAGGTCAAGATTATGGTCCCGTTTCCTGGAAGAGAAAACTGAGGCTGCAAGGCGTAAAGAGACTCACTCAGGGTTTCCGAGTGGCACAACCAGGATGCCTCCACGGGCATGCATCTGGAACCTGTGTGTGCCCTCTTGATCTGGAAGCCAGGAGAACTCAAGACAGAAGCGTCTGGAAACACTGCCAGCAGTATGAACCCCCTACGGACAACGCACCTTTCAATTGGATGGACAACCGGGCAAGGCGACCCTCCAATTTCCGGGGCACTTCCTCTCTGGCGCCAGACACAGGTAGCTGCAGGTCACACAGGTGCTTCCCTCATTTCAACCATCACCTCTTGCAATCGACAACATCGTCTCCTCCCTTCGCTCCTTGCCGTGGTTAAATGTGTCTCCTGAACCTTGTACCTTGCACAGACCAGATGATTCCTGCGGCGGTGGGGGCTCATCAGCGCTTAACGTCTGGCTCCTGCACCCTCCCCGCTTCCCGCCCGAACATCCAGCAAGCGCTCAGGGCTGCTGGTCTGAGCCCGAGTCTGGTTCAAGTCCATTCTCTCTTCTCCAGCCTCGCTGCCTCCCCGGAGTCCAGGCTGCGGCATCTCCCACCTGCGGTCCCCACATCCCTACCCGGGGGCGGAAGACGGGGGACCCTTCTCTACCCTGTGAGCCGTGATGCTTTAGGTCACGGCTGGGCAAACGCTTTTCTCTGAACGGCCAGGTAATGAAAGCCTTTCCGCTCTGCAGACCACAGGTTCTCGGCAGCAGCTTCTCGGCCCTGCCGTCATGGCAAGAACGCGGCCACAGATAGTGCAGAAATGAAGAACATGACTGGGTTCCAAGAAAACTTTATTTATGGGCACTGAAATTTGAATTTGATAAAATGTTTATGTGTCCTAATTTATTCTTCTTTTGAATTTTTTTCAGCCACTTAAAAATATGATTATAATTTTTAGCATGTGGGCCGTACATAAAAGGCTGCAAACGAGATCTGGCCCATGGGGCATCGTTTGGGGACCCTTGTTCTTGCTGATTTATTTTTTCTTAAAAAAAAAAACTAAACATTTTAGCTTTTACGTTTTCTGGCTTTGTTGGGGGTGGCAGTGCACACCAGCAGGGCCAGGGCGGCGGGACACGTCGGGAAGGGAAGGGGGATTTCAGTGAACCAAAGACACCGACAAAGGATCCGAGTTGTGCTGGGAGGGGAGCGGCAGACAGGCTGGCTTCGGGGCTGAGCACCCTCCCGTCTCGACGTGGGAGCTGGTGGCTCGGGGGTGCTGCCGTCGTGAAAATCCGAAGTTGACAGCCACGCTGTTTTGTACGTACATTTCGCCTCGGTAAGAAGAAAACCAAAAGGGCTTCGCTGTCCTGCATGCAGGGGGTCGGGGGCACACGGGCACTCCCAGACCGCGCTGGGGAGACGGGGACGGGGCGGCCGCCGGGGAGACACGTCGCTCGTGTTTATCGCACGGTCCAGGGATACGCTGACCGGCGTGTACCCACAGCCCCTGCCCACCGCGCGTGTGCAAAGATGTGTGTGCGGATGACTGGGGACAACCGACACATGCCGGCCCAATAAAGGGTGGGGCCTCTGGGGACAGGACGCGGTGCTGTCCCTGAGAAGAGCGAGGACGCTGTCCTTGTGCCCATACGGACCGATCTCCTGGTGTGTTGGGCAGTGAACAAAAGGAGTGGACACAGAAAGTCACCGTTGTATACGAAAAAGACACACACACGCGCACGTGTATGTTTTCATATATAGGTCTACAGAACGTTCTGGAAAGACACACAAGAGGCATGGACGTGGCACGAAGGCACACACCTCGGCGCCGTTTCATTCTTTTTAAGCGTGTGTCCGGTGACTTTATAATCAAGGACAAAGGACTCGTTTGAAAAATCGGGGGTTGATTTCCCACACACTGAGTGCCCACTGAGCCCCCAATATTTTCTAGCCTCCGGATGAATCCTCCGGTCCATCCCAGCCCCCCCTCCCGCCCCCCAGAACCCGAGACAGCCCAGCTGCTCTGCAGCCCAGCCAGCCCCTTGCTGGCCCGAGGGGCACAGCCAGGACGGCTGTGTCTCCACACAATGGCAGGACAAAGGACCTTTTGTGCTTTTCCTCCTGCCCAGCAGAGCCTCGAGGCCAGGGCCTCTCCAGTTACAGCCCCCGAGGGCTTTCCCACTCAGCAGACCGAGCCCCAGGGTAAACGCTCCTTCCAGGATCACCGTCAGGCGAGGGGGAGGGTTCCCCTTGGAGCAGGGCTGGCCTCCCAGCCTCCCAAAAGCCAGCCCCACGGGGACAGATGGACGGCCCCGGGAGCACGGTTTGAAGCCAGGCAGCTGGCTGCAATCCTGGAACACCACCTGAGGGACCTTGGCAAGCAGCCTCGCATCTCTGAGCCTCAGTTTCCTCATCTGGTAGATGGGGTGATAGACATGCCCGCCTATCCCAAAGATGGTGAACATGAGCACAGGGCTCCGTAAACAGTACCTTGGAAAACTAGGGGTGGCGGGGGAAGGAAAAGGGGTGGCCCACTTTGGAAAACAGTCTGGCAGGTCCTCAAACGGCTCAACGTAAAGCGACGCTCTACCCCAGCAATTCCGCTCCTAGGTATCGACCCAAGAGAAGCAAGAATGTGTGGCTGCGCACAAACTTCCTCGTGAATGTCAAGGGAGCGTTGCTCGCCACAGCCGGGAGGTGGAAACAACCTAGACGCCCATCGACCAATGAATGGGTAGAGAAAATGCGGTCTCTCTGTACACCGGGAGTTACGCCACGCCAGACGCAAAAGCCCACAGACTGTGTGATTCCATTCATACAAATACCCGGAGTAGGGAAGTCTCTAGAGACAGAGGGAGATTAGTGGTTTTCCACTAATCTGGGGGCTGGGGGTGGGGGCGGGAGGATGGGGTGACAGCCGAGGGGTGCGGAGTCTCCGTGTGTCGGGTGAGGATGCTGGAACACTGGCTGTGGGCATGGTGGCTCATATCTGGGAATACACTGAAAACTTTTGAATTGTGTGTTGTAAATGGGTGAATTAAGTGGTATGTGAGTTATATCTCACTAAAGCTGTTTTTTTTGTTGTTTTAAAAAAAAGCTTTAAAAAGCTGTTATTTAAAAATAAACCTTGGGAAGAGGCTGCAGGCAGAGCCAAGACCAGACGAGTAGAGGCAGCGGGAGTCGGGAGGGAGGAGGCTGGGGACAGAGAGAGGTGGGGGGTCAGGCCCCTCTCTCGGTGGGCCCCGGCACCTGCCACCCACGGGGCCTGTCTCCCAGGAGGGGCCCCATGACCGCAGCTGACCGGGAAGTTTGGTGGTTCTTGCAAGGAGGGGTCAGGGGACTCTGTGGGGGTGACCTGGCCACCTGCTTGGCGTGGCCCTGAGGGCAAGTCCCCGAGACATGCTCAACCTCAGCCCCTGCCTGGCAAGTGGGGCCTGCGTGGCTGCTCTGCAAAGTGGTTGTGGTGTTTGAAACGGATGATGGTGTCTGTGTGCCCAGCACACAGTAGGTGCTCATTAAACGGGGAGGGGAGAGATAGGGAGAGAGAATTTTATTGCCTTTGTTTTGCAGCATCAATCATCTTTTTCTCTACTTTCCACCCAAAATCTAAAGGAGAGATTGGAAGGAAGAGCTGGGAATCACTGGGGACCAGGTAACCAGAGTTCCGGCTGTCACTTTACCTCCTGAGGCTTCAGTTCACCCCTGCGGCTCCTTCCCTCCTCCTCCTCCTCCTCCTCTTCCTCCTCCTCCTCCTCTTCCTTCTCCTCCTCCTCTTCTTCCTTCTCCTCCTCCTCCTTTTCCTCCTCCTCCTCTTCTTCCTTCTCCCTTTTTCTCCTTCTCCTCCTCTTCCTCCTCCTCCTCTTCCTCCTCCTTTTCTTCTTCCTCCTTCTCCTCCTCTTCCTCCTCCTCCTCCTCCTCCTCCTCTTCCTCCTCCTCCTCTTCCTCCTCCTCCTCTTCCTCCTCCTCCTCCTCCTCCTCCTCCTCTTCCTCCTCCTCCTCCTCCTCTTCCTCCTCCTCCCTTTTTCTCCTTCTTCTCCTCCTCCTCCTCCTCCTCCTCCTCCTCGTCCTCTTCCTCCCCCACATGCTAGGTGCTTGGTAGTCAACGCCAGGTTGTCACCTTCCCCTCCGCCTTCCCGGATGTTGTTCCAAGCACATCGGGTGCAGATGCTTTGACAGGGCCACATCAGGTCCTGGACTCAGGCTGCGAGGCCCTCACGCGTCAGGGGACACCCAGCTCTGAGCAGTGCCTTCCGCGTGGCGTCCGGCGGGAACTGGGGCCATCCCAGCCTGGGAAAATCCACCGCTGCCAGGCAGCGTTCCACAGGTGGGGAATCCCACCTGTCCTGCCTCTGATCCTTGCGTAAAGCTGCAACCGAACCGAACCGAACCAGAGCGAACCGGAGCAGCCCTACACAAAATAGAAAAGCAGCAACCTTGGCCTTGAATGCTGCCATTCTGCTGACATGGTTCTTTTTTTTTTTTTTTTTTTTTTGAGACAGAGTCTCACTCTGTTTCCCGGGCTAGAGTGCCGTGGCATCAGCCTAGCTCACAGCAACCTCAAACTCCTGGGCTCAAGCAATCCTCCTGCCTCAGCCTCCCGAGTATCTGGCACTACAGGCATGCGCCACCATGCCCCGCTCATTTTTTCTATATATTTTTAGTTGGCCGGTTAATTTCTTTTTATTTTTAGTAGAGATGGGGTCTCACTCTTGCTCAGGCTGGTTTTGAACTCCTGACCTTGAGCAATCCGCCCGCCTTGGCCTCCCAGAGTGCTAGGATTACAGGCGTGAGCCACCACGCCCGGCCTGAAATGATTTTTGAAGTCACCTCTCTAGTGTGGTGTTCTGCTTTGCTGGAGCCACTTTCTGACTTGGAGGGTCACGCCCCACTCCCTGCATCCCCTGGTGACCCGTCTGGGAGGACTTCAACCTGTCTGGTGAGTTTCAAGCTCATCCCTGCTCACAGGTAGCCAGCGCAGGGTGAGGATCGGGCCAGGGGAAGGGGGGTCCTGGCGTCTGGTCCAGACTCTGCCAGAAAGGCTGGGGCCAGGCAGGTCCTTCCCACCTTATTCATCTGCATTTGTACCCGGCGTGGACACGGGGCCTGGGCCTCCCAGTTGTCCTCGGCAGGAGCCGGGGCTCGGAGCTTTCCCCGGAGGGGAGTTTGCTGCTGGAAGAAGTTCGTGGAGCCCGGGCAGGTTAACGGTGATGGAGACGACAGAGGTGGGCAGGCCAGGGGGCCCCGGTCACAGCTCTCAGGGCAGGCAGGGGCGGGGCCCACAGGGGCAGCTTTGGATGTGGGGACCGCCCGGGCAGGGATGGCGGAGGGTGGCGTGGTCGGAAGTCTCACTGGAAGTCCCGGAGGCCAGCCCCAGCCTCCCAACCGGAGGCCGTCTCTGACTCCTCTCACCTCCTCCAGCTCCTCGACAAGGACACAGGCAGCCCGGGGAGGGTCCCCTGCCCACCCCCTGCCCCTGCCCCATCTATGTGCATCTCCGTTTTAAGAGGTGGCTTGTAGGGCCCCTCTTGGGCCAGCTCCAAGGCTGCATCCACGCGGCCGCAGAGGGAGTCCGAAAGCCCACGCTGTCTGTGCCAGCCCACCTCCGTCACCTCACCCCCTTGCCCCTGCCCCAGCCACCCTTCCCGGCCCTCCCCAGGGACAACTCCACCGGGCCTTCCTGGCCTCGCACCTCAGGGGGACACACGACTGTATCGCCTGCCCGTCTCCCCGCCGGGGCAGAGGCTAGGCCGGTCTTGCTCACGTGCGGCCACAGCCACCGCGCACGCAGGGGCTCCGCGAATGTTCGTTGACTTGAGCAGAGGACTGGCCCCAACTCCCAGAGTGACCTGATGGCAGAACAAGGACACGAAGGGGCCCGGAGGGAAAGGATTATCGATCACCCACAGCCTGCGAGGCCGGTCGGTCCACGGCACCGCTGCGGACACTATCTCGTATCTTCACATCAGCTTTGCAAGGGAGGGTGATCTTGTCCCCACCCTGCAGATGAGGAAACTGAGGCTGAGAGGAAGGGATTTCCACAGTGCCGCATCATGAAGCCAGGAGGAGGCGGACTAGGATTTGAACCCAGAGCCTGGGCTCGCTCTGGAGCAGGTTCTCTTGGATTTAGAGGCCAAAGACCCTTTGACTTTTATCAGTGGGCGTCGCCCTGGGCAGGGCGTCACCTTCCTGTCTTGTGACATGGGGCGGTGCCCGTGTTTGCAGAGATGCTAGGGGCGCAGGAGGGCACCGGTGAACGGTGAGGCTCTGTGCACAGGCCAGACTGTTGGCACTTGCGTGAGTGGAGCGGACACTGCTGATGGCCACCCATGTCCCCCAGGCTCTCACCACCCCCACGCAGGCCACCCCGTGCTTCTGACACAATGAAGTGCCAGGGAGTTAATGCCCCAGGCAGAACCCTCAGCCGCAGCAGACCCTATGGGTGCCGGAGAGTAAATACCCCGGCTCCCTGGCTCCCTGGGCGGGGCAACTCCCAGGGGCGCCCCACCTTGGCTCCCAGAGGCCCCCATGGGACGGAGCCTCAGTTGCCCACAGTGGAATCTCACTTGCGAACGAAGCCTCCTCTTCCTGTCTTCACCTCCCACGCTCTCCCCGCCCCGGGCCCCACGCGCCGCAGTTCTCGTCTCAGGGTGCGCGTCCAGGCCGCCCACACTCCGATCAGGAAGGGAATTCTCCTTCGCAACAGGAAGCACGGTGTGGAAGCGGCCTGCATCCACCACCTGGAGGAGGGACGGGCACAGGAGGGACGGGGGCAGTGGAGAGAACGAGAAACTTCCAAACTCAGAGCCTTGGAAGTGAACGACGGGCTGGGAGGAATGGGTGATCCGTGACGCCACCCTCACCTCCCAACCAGGTGGGGGCTCCCCAGGTGGGGCAGTCGGAAGGGGAGGAAAGGGGGAGGCTGCGTGTGGCGGTCACTGCGTGAGGCAAGGTAAATGGTGGTCGGGGGAGAACCTAGCTAGCAGGTTTCAGTCCTGCGTGTTCGGTTACAGGAAACTAACGTCCCGTGTCCTGCATACTTGAGTTCACGCCAAGAGATTCTTGGTATTATTTGGAAAGAAGCTTGTTTTTCTGACTCACTTACCAAGAACTGCCCCCACCCTGCACCCCCAGCCTCCTGCTCCCTGAGCTTCTCCCACCTGGCCCTGAGTCACCTCCCTTCCAGCCTGGGGCCCAGGATATTTTCTAGGGGAGGAGCCCAGCCCATGTGGGGAAGAAACACCCGAGGGGAACACCTGGCTTGGGGAGGTGTCTTCTGCAGACAGGAGGAACAGCAGAATTGGGAGTGGGCCCAGGGAAGGACGGGCAGGCAGAGGAGCGCAGATGCCAGGGAGCGAGAGACAGGCTGGCAGGGCAGGGCACAGGGGACACACTCTCTGCTGTGTGACCCTGGGGCAGTCACACTCCCTCTCTGGGCTCTGTCTCCCATTCTGAAAGCTCGGTTCTGCGGCAGTGGGACTTTTCAGTGTCAGAAAGAGACTTGTGGTTTTTCTCTTGGTCTTTCCCTTCCTCCCGCCCGCCCACCCTCCGTTCATTCATTCATTCCCCCCACTCCGTGTCTAGCCTGCACAGTACACTGGCGATTTCGTGAGGACCCATTGTGACCTCAGGGGCCCAGGCTGGCAGGACACAGACGTTTGACAGCCAGGCCCAACAGACGGCAACAGTGGCTGGCACCTCCTCCTCCGTGTCAGGCCGCGGGCATGCCTGATTCCACTGAATTCCCAGAACCTTCCAAGGGCCAGGTTCCTTGGTTATCTCCACTTTGCACGTCAAGAAGCTAAGGGGTGAGAGCTGAGGCCAGGGTCCCACAGCTAGGAAGGGAGAATGGGGACTGGGGTTTGACCCTGGTCCGCCCGACCCCAGGCCCGCACTCGGAACCACTGGTCTACTCCATCTGGGGACAGGCATGTGGAGCCAGGGCAGAGGGCATCGGGCCCGGCCCTGCGGTGCAGGCAGGATCTTCCCAGGGCTCCCAAACTTCCCCTAGTTCCATCACTTCGCCCTCCTGCTGCCGGGACTCAGCTGGGGTGGGGGTGGCATTAACACTGGTCGCAGTGACATAACAGCAACACAGCCACCCTCTCCTATTTGTTGATGAAGACCCTCGATAGCTCTGATTGGTGGGGCTTCAGTCACAGCTTGATCCCGACCAATCACTGTAGCCAGAGAAATGGACTCAGCTGATTGGCTAGTTATGGGGGCGTGCCCAGGTCCTCGAGCCGGTGGGCGGGGCCGTGCCACCCAATCGGCGCTGACAGTCGGGGCGGGGGCGTGGCCCGCGGCGCTGTCCGCGCAGGAGGTGAGACGCACTGGGTCAGCCCGCTGTCGGCGGTGGTGCCGCACGCGGGACCCGCTCTGGGCAATGTCTGCGGCAAGTTTAAGTGCCTTCTATTTTTAAAATTAATTTTTTAAAAAATCTATAATTGACACATTCAAGTGCCTTCTCGAGGACACTTCCCAGAGAAGGACCTGGGGTCAATAGCCCAGGCTTCTTGTGGAGGAGCGTGGGAGCGCGTCGAGGGTGGCAGCGGCTTAGAATCCACCAGTCTCTACCATCGTTATTATTCTTTGTCTTCCTGGAAAGATGTCTCTTTCTTTCATGTTTCTAATTTCATTGCTGCTTAAATATCCAGTGAGATGTCCCCAAACTAGCATTTTTAAACCAGGTTGTCCTTTTGGTGGCCTTGGTTAAACACATTCTGGAAATAAATCCGGACCCAGCCGTCCTTGTCTCTTCCCCTTCCTGCCTCCCTCCTCTCCCTCTGCCTCCACCCATCTGGCCTCGAGTGAGCCGCATGGTGCGTCTGCTGTTTGCCAGGCCCGTGTCAGCGTCCCGGGGAGACCACGTGAACAGGACGTGGCCGTGCCTTCCGGAAGCTCGCCGTCTTCTAGGGGAGACAGGTGAGACATCGTCACCTAGTGGGGGCCCTTGAGGACAGGAGGAGGGAGAGGTCATCTCTCCTGGGAGGAGTTTTCCGGACAGATGTCCAGGTGAGGAGGGGGGGAGGAGCGGCAGAGAGCGCAGCACGGACAAGGCAAAAGAGGGTGAAGCAGTCCAAGTTCATGAGCGACATGTGGTTGGTTGTACGTGTGGGGGCGTGCAGGGGTTGAGATGGGGACGCGGCCAGGGCTCGAGCAGACCACTGAGGGCTCCGTCACAGGAGGGGGAGGACACCTGAGTTGTCCAGAACCAAGAGAGCACTGGACTAAGAGTCCAGAGATACCCAGGCTTTGTCACTGTTTAGAGGCTGACGGGGTGTATCCTAGTTCCTTTCCGAATCTTGGTTTTTCGTCTGTGGAAGCAGAGGTTTGCTCTAGTGGCCTTTGAGGTGCTTTGCGTCCCAAACCCTGGTGTATTTCGGTGATGTTCTTTTCCTTGGCCTTTCCAGAATGCCTTTCCAGCTCTATAACCCTGCAAAGGTCGTGACCCTGCCCCCAGAAACCCCCCACTGAGAGATAAATGGATCTTCCTGTTCACAGATTTGAGGGGCGCTCCTGGGGTGTCACTGCGCACCACCTAATTTATTTTGATTTTATTTTCACAGCCGTGGTGTAATTACGAAAGCCTGCTGTAATTATCAAAACGCAACTCCCAGTATTTCATTATTAAAATACCCCTATGGTCTATTATTAATTCATTAGATAAATTTGGATTATATCTCTCAATAATTAATGTGCACGCGTGAATCTGGGGAACTTGGGCCACTGTGAGTCACATGGCAGCCACAGGAAGCAACGGGAGCTTGGGATGGTGGGGAGCTTGGGGGCGGAGAGAAAGGAAACACAGAGGAAAAACAGGTGCCCGAGGAGGGCTGGTAACAGCTGCCCTGTGACATGCATTTGACCATCAATTCTTTAATAATAAACATTAATTAATTAATTAATTCAATAACCATTTATTGCTGGCCCACTGTGTGGTAGGAACCTTGAGTAACTTACCACCCAAATATTAGCTATCACAAGGTGGTTTCTGGGATTTTCTTTCATCTATCTACACATTCAAGACTCTTCGTCTGTCCGCTCATCCATACACCCATCCAGCCACCTACCTACCCGTCCATCTGCCCTCCCATCCGTCCATTCTCCCACCCGTATACCTGCCTGTCCACCCATCCATCCATCCATCCACCCACTTATCCACATACTCATCCACCATCCATGCATCCATCCACCCACCATCCCATCCGCCATCCACCCACCATCCCATCCGCCATTCATCCGTTGGCCGTCCATCCACCATCCCATCCGCCATCCCATCCGCCATCTATCCACCGTCCATCCGCCATCCCATCTGCCGTCCACCCGCCATCCCATCTGCCGTCCATCCACTGTCCATCCGCCATCCCATCCGCCGTCCACCCACCATCCCATCCGCCGTCCACCCACCATCCCATCCGCCATCCCATCCGCCGTCCACCCACCATCCATCTGCCATCCCATCCGCCGTCCATCCGCCATCCCATCCACTGTCCACCCACCATCCCATCCGCCGTCCATCCTCCGTCCACCCACCATCCCATCTGTCATTCATCCACCATCCCATCCGTCATTCATCCACCATCCCATCCGTCATTCATCCGTTGGCCATCCATCCACCATCCCATCCACCGTCCACCCACCATCCCATCCACCGTCCACCCACCATCCCATCCGCTGTCCACCCACCATCCCATCTGCCGTCCACCCACCTGCCCGCCCTCCATGCACCTATTCATTGAGCATCTTCTCTGTCCGAGCGTGGAAAGTATGTTGAAGAACAAACTATGGCCTCTGCCCTCAGGAGCTCACTGTCCACGTGGGGGCCGGAGGCAGCCATGCAGACCGGTGCTTGCCGTAGCGTGACGCGTGTTTTGACGAGGAAGGCCGAGGGGCTGTGGGAACCCAGGAGGAACCTGACTCTGCTTCGAGGGGAGGAGTGTGGTCAGGGAAGGCTTCCTAGAAGAAGAGCTGTTGAGCTCAGGCACCCGGGGGAGAGCGGCAGGCCAGGAGGAGTGGCTAGGGGGCGGCTGGAGGCAGAGGTGGGGTGTCTGGGGTGTAGCCACATGGCTTGTGAGGCCGGCAGGGCTCAGATGTGGTGGCCTTGTCAGCTTTCTGATTCGTTTCGAGAATGATTGGCTCTTCCGCAGAGAGTGAAATGATTGGGCTGTGTTTCAAAAAGGTTTCTCCAGCTGGAGTTTGGAGAATTTGCTGGAAGGGGCATGCCTGGAGGCAGGGAAGCTGGCGAGAAGGTAGGGCCGGCATCTGTGTGGACAGTCATGGGGGCAGGGGACAGAGAAGGAGCCAGACTGGAGGGACATGGGGGAGTGGGTATCCTGGCTGTGGGGCTGAAGTGGCTCCAACTGGACAAACTGGTTCAGTCCCAGATTTTCTAGAGTGCCTGTGTGCCAGGCACAGTGTAGGAAACCAGTGGTTCCTAACCCGACAATTTAAGAATTTAATCCTTGGGTAAGCAGAGACCCAACTGCAGATAGTCTGGAGGATGAGATCGGCATATGCTAGGGGGTGAAGTGTGTGCAGAGGTCAGCAGAGGTCATATCATTGAAGGTCTCAATGGTTAGGCTAAGGAGGTTAGTGCTTCTTGAGAGCACCAGGAGCCATGGGAGGATTTGCAGCCAGAAAATGGCATGACTGGAACTCACGTTAAGGGAGGTGGATGGCTCTGGCTACCATGCATTGAATGGGCTGGAAGGGGGAGGCCTGGGGGCCGAGACCTGCTGGGGAAGCTGCCGCTGGCATCTAGGGGTGAGATCAGATGGGCTTCTCCAGAAAGCACGGCTCTTTCACGTGCTTGCTGTGTGATCTCGAGCAAGTTACCCACCCTCTGTGCCTTTGGAAAATGGGGATCGTGGTAGCTCGCATCTCACGAGGATTAGAAGACATAACACTCCCGGAAAAGTGCTCGGAACAGAGCCTAGTGCACAGCAGCTTGTGTTGTCACCAGGGGCACGGCAGTGACCTCTCACCTTTTGGACTCAGTTTCCCCACCTGTAAAAAGGAGATACCAGCAATGCCTGCCTCAAAGGGCCGTCCAGGAGGAAATGATCTGATGCACACAACTCGAGACGAGACAGAATCGCGACAGCGTTGGAGGGGCCAGCTGCAAAACGAACACTCGGGGCCTCTTGTTGGAAAATACTGAAGAATTTCAAGGCGGCCGCGGCGGAGCCGTAAACCCGGCACGGGCCCCTCCGTGTCAGCTTGACAGGTTGACAAAGGGAAAATTCCAGGCAGGAGGAGCGGCTTGTGCAGAGGCTTATGAGGAGCCTGGAACAGAACATTTGAAACAGGAATTGTCTCCGAAAATCCAAACACGTGTCTGCTCCGATCCGCGAGCATCCGCAAGACGCCTTAGGCACAGGGTCTCTGCCTCGGAGACCCTCCAGCCACCCCTCCCATGCCCAGTTTGGGGCAGGGGCCCAGGGGGACCAAAATGTGTCCCGGTCTGGGCCAGAGACCCGTGCTGGCTTTTCTAAGGACACACAGCCGTTGAGGGGCAGGGCTGGAGCCCGAGCCGCTGTTCGGGGCTCTTTAACACGGTCCCCACCGACTCCAGGCGTTCCCTAGATGAGAAGAAGCACAAATAATTCAAAAAGGTTAAAAAAAAAAAAAAGACAACAAAACAAGCCAATCAGTCATTTTTGTCACTGTCATGCTTCAGAAAGCGTCTACTGGGGACGATTAGAGAACAGGTCTATAAAATGTGGCGTTTCCCCGTTAGCTCTTAAAAAGTTTTGCACAACATATTTTATGTGTGTTTATAGAAAAAAAAATCCCAGACCCAAATTGATTGAAAAAATGTGTTGTTATTGAAAGGGCTGAGCTGAACTCTCGGCAGAGCGCGGCGCTCGGCGAGACTTGGAAGGCGAAGATTTCACACAAATAGTTGTGCCGAGTTGTTATGGAAACTGAAATCTGAAAAGTAAATAGGTTTTGAGGCAATATTTTCCTTGTCTACGGGGGAGCTTTCTGTCGGGGATCATTTGCAAAAGGAGGAGTTAATCTGATGCCCGGTGAGCTTGGTGTATGTTCTGGAGGTACCAAACGGGGTCCCCCTGCCGGGGTCTCTGTATCGGTGGATCACGTTTGTGCTGTGTGGCCCCGGGCCAATCACCTGCCCTCTCTGGGACTCAGCTTTTCTGACTGTGGAATGGTTTGGTTGAAACGAGTCCTCCTGCGGTTTCATGACGGTTGTCCTGGGGATTTGACCCTCCACGTAGCTTGCTGGGGTGGTGTGTTTATCTCCACTGGAGAGGTGGGGAAACTGAGGCCTGGGGTAGAATGGAGGCTTGCTGGTGATAGCGCAGGGGTGAATGCTACCTGAGACACCGGCTTGAGTTCCTGGCCCGAAGCATTTCCCCCATGGTATTCCCGCACACTGTCCCCACCCGTGCCGCAGCCACTGCCCCCGCCCCCGCCGCCCCCGAGAAGTCACGGCCCAGGGCCAGGATTCACCGCGGGAGGCACCAGCCGGGCCTTGTGTGGGCTGGAGACCCTCGCGGGGTGGGGGCACAGGGCACGGTCCCCAGGCCTTATGCCAGCGTTTGGGGTATGGGGCTCTCTCTCCCAGCAGAGAGGCCTCTGCAGACCTCTCTGTCCCCTGCTCCCCCTAGGCAGGGGCGCCATGCAGCGGACAGGGAGGGACTCTCACGGGTCCCGGCTCTTTGGGGAGGGCTGCACACGCCTGGCCACGTGTGAGCCTTGCAGCATCAGAGGCCGGCGTGCGATGCTGCTGTCTCAGGTCTCAGAGAGGGACGGCTGCCTGCCTATGCCCTCGCGTCTAAGAAGTGGCAGGGCTCAGATTCTGATCCGGGTCTCACTGATGCTTCAACCCGACTCTTCTCCCACCTGCGCCCTGGAAGCCGGCCGAGGCTTCAACACGGACAGACCGGCCACAGTCATTGTTCCTCCCGGCTTCGCGATGGTTGGTGGTGGGACCGCGGCCTCGTTCGTGGTTACGTAAACTGAGGCACAGAGAGTGAAGGAGCTTGCTGTAGCCATGTGGCTGGGACGACAGGATCCGTCGGACGTTGTGAGCTGCTGGCACTGGCGTGGGTTGTGGAGATATAATGAGCTTCCTGTTCCTGGGGGCATTCGAGCTCACGCGCTCGACTTGGGAGAAGGTTGTGAAAGGCGGGGATTGAACTGGATGAGTCCAAAACACCCCAAACACTCAGCCCTGGGGGTCTGCAGGGTTGACGTCAGATCAAGGATTCAGGTCTTGGGGACCGTCACCTATTCTGGGCTCTTGCTTTTCCCCATTCTTGACTGAGTCTTCAAGGTGGGGCGGACCGGAATGTCTGTGGAAACTGTCTCCTCCCCTAAATTAGCACCACAGTGACTGTGTGTCCCTGCTTGAAACACAGAGCCTGCACACACATGTGTGCGTGTGAGCATGTGTGAGTAAGCATCTGTGGAAGCATGTGTGTGCAATACGCACGTGTCCATGTACGTGCCTGTGTATGAGTACGTGCATGCGTGTGCATGCATGTGTGTACGAGCGTGCTTGCATGTGTTCATGCGTGTGCCTCTGTGCATGTGTGTGCACACGTGGGAAAACCACTCCACTTCTGCCACTTCCACCTGATTCAAAGTGACCTTTGATCTCAGATCACTATGGATTTAAGGGCCCAGCAACTCCGGGGCTGGGGCTGGGCTGGGGTGGAGGACCCGGGTTTGAATCCTGGCTTCCCCACTTTCTGGCCGGGAGTCCGGGAGTGTCCCAGCCTCAGGTCCTCACTGGGGAAGTGGCGCCACCCCAGCACCCACCTGCCGGTGGTCAGGAACGTCTGGTGATGTCTGTCTATGGGGGCCGCCCTCCCCCGCTCAGGCTGGGGTCTAGGGACATTTGCCTCGCCCACCCTGGCGGGGGAAGCCCCAGCCCCAGCTGCGGGGCAGGCGCCAGGCGCCCAGGGCAGGTTCAGACGCGATCCTCCAAGCCCAGGGACCCCGGCTCCTCCCAGCAGAGGCCCCAGGTCTCCGTCTGACTACACGGCTGCAGTGGGGACGGAGACAGACCCGCGGTGGGGGGTGGGGGGAGGCAAGGGTGCCTGGGACCACTGGGAGCACCCGTTTGGGGAGGGGTGAGCCTTGCTAAGCTGACGTTTTAAGTTGTTTTAAAAAGGGGGAAGGAAGGAGAGTCAGATGGAGACACACGTTTATCTGCCGTCCATCTGTCTGTCTGTCTGTCTGTCACCGAGAGAGAGAGAGACAGAGAGAGACCGAGATGAGAGAGAGAATATGAACACTTTCAACAGCTCAAGGCAAGCTATTTTGGAAAGCGGCCGGAGCTTGGCCTCCCAGAAGCTAGCTCTGTCCCTGGCCAGCTGGGTGGCCTTGACCTTGACCTTGACCTTGGAAGGGCTCTCTCCTTCTCTGACCCTGGGTCCCCTCGCCTCCTACTTACGGCATGCTCCGAGGGTGCAGGGGCGGAGAGTGCCTGGCGCACCGCGAAGCGCCACGCGAATGCCTGTCGTGGGGTACTCCCTACCGGGTCTGGGACCCCCCAAAGACACCCCTGCGGTGGGCGCGTCCCAGGCTGCCTCGGGAGGCCACTGCCAAACGGTGGGGGCAGCAGAAACTGAGTCGCCTGCCCCAAATCTGTCTTCTCCCTCCCAATCTCTGGCTGGGCACATGGCCTCCCAGAATAAGGACTGTGGTTCTCAACGTCCGTTATAGCTAGACGTGGCTGGTGACCGAATTTTGGTCAACGAGATACAAGCAGAGTGCTGTAGAACAGCTTCAAAGAAACCTCTTTAAAACACAGTTGGTGGACAACCCTTTGCCTCTTCTTCTTCCTTGCCTTCTTCCACTTCCTGCTGGCTGGAATGTGAACACAATGGCTGGCACTCAAGCAGCCGTCCTGGGTCATGAAAAAAAGCTCCATCCAGAGGGTGGACAGCCTGCCTCTGGAATTCTGTGAGAAATATCCTCTATCTTATTGAAGACACTGGTATTTCACTTTTCTCTCAGCCAATTTTAATCATAATGAATAAAATAAAGAGAAATTATTTCTCTTATCTGGTCTTCCCTTCTAGAATAAGGAAATTCAAGCTGCTCAGAGTTGGGAGGAACATGGGGGAAGTCTAGACATCTTGAAGTGGTGAGTCAGGCAGAAAAATACTCTCAGCAGCAATAACAATACTGGCATGATAGTAGTGACAATAACGGCAGCCTCAAACCTTGGCAACTTGGTGCCCGTTGGCCTCCCATACCCCGTCTCCTCTCCGCTCGCTGGGGGAGGACAGAGCTCTGGGTCACCCCTTTTTCCTGCCCAGACAGCCTGGCATCCTCCACAGTTCCCCGGGCAGGAGAAGCCACAACCCCGGCGGGAGGTGGGGACACAGGGAAGGCCGGGGCTTCTCCCCACACAGAGGCAGAGACCGTCTGGTGGTCTATGTGGGACACCACTTGGCCCGTGGGAGAAAGGTCAAGAGCAGCCTCTGGCCCTGGGGTTCCTGTCCCTCGGGAGGCCTGGCTGTGTCCCTGGGTCTGTCCGTGGATTTCTGAGGACCCGTGTCCCTGCTCTACAAACCTCCTTCAGTTCCTGTAGAACACAGTCTTTGAACTTGGACTTGGGCACAAACTCTGGCTCTGCTGCTCCTGGCCCATGACCTTGGGCAACTGACCTCCCTGTGAGCCTCGGTTTCCTCCTCTGCCAGGTGAGTCTGGTGCCCATTCGCAACAGGGAGAGCCGTGCACGTAGGTGGCCTGGGCAGTGCACGCCCACCCCGGGTGACCTGTTAAACGCCGAGCGGTCTGGGGTGGGCGGCGCCCGAGGTTCTGATTTCTGGCAAGGCCCTGGGGACCCGGATGCTGCCCCCCCACAGGGACTGCCCCTGGTCGTGAGGGCGCGGCCGGGATCGGGGATCCGCAAACCACAGCCGTGGCGGATCCTGCCTGCGCCTGCTCTGTCAAGAGTGTTCTGCGGGACGCGGCCGCGCGTCACTTGCGCGTTGCTTTGGTGCTGCAGCAAGAGCGTCGCGCCGTGGCGACAGGACGTGTGGCCTGCACAGCGGAGAGCCTGTCCTGTCCCGTCCCCCCGTCCTGTCCCGTCCTGTCCTGTCCCGTCCTGTCCCGTCCTGTCCTGTCCCGTCCCCCCTGTCCTGTCCCGTCTTGTCCTGTCCTGTCCCGTCCCGTCCCGTCCTGTCCTGTCCTGTCCCGTCCTGTCCTGTCCTGTCCCTCCTGTCCTGTCCTGTCCCGTCCCGTCCTGTCCTGTCCC
>VBSM01003230.1:1841305-1863894 GCA_008086735.1 Cheirogaleus medius | reverse complement strand
GAAGGGACCGGGGCCAGGGTGGCCGGAGCAAAGGGCAACTGGGAGGAGGGAGGGTGGGTGGGCAAGCCAGAGAGGTGGGCTGGATATAACCTCGCAGGGTCTTGGAAACCTTGGTGAGGACGTCAGAGGATCAAAGCCAGCATGGTGGCAACATGCTCAGATTTACATTTTTAGAATCTCAAACAGCGGGCATGGAGCTAAGCCCCTCACAGACATCTGAAATCCAGTTCTCACCAGAATCTTCAAGAGGCGAGGGGATTAAAGATGGCTGCAAATTCTTCGTCACTTCCACCAGCAGGAGGTGGGATCCACGTGTCTCCTCCTGAGTCTGGGCTGACCTTGCAACTTGCTTTGCCCAATGAAAAGAGGCAAAACTGATGCTCCAGAGCTTTTGAGGCTAGGTCGTTAGAAGCCCTGCAGCTTCCACTCAGATTTCATAGAACACTTGTTCTAGGCGTTCTGAGCTGCCATGGTCTGAGGATGCCTAAGTCACATGGAGAAACCTTGGAGGATGAGATGCCTGTGGGCGCGGGTGGATCAAGAAACCCTGAGGTGCCACGCATGTGAGTGAAGAAGCCATACTGGAAGCAGCTGCAAGCAGCCCCCGTTGCCCCAGCCGATACCTCATGGAGCAGAAATGAACCGCCCAGCTGAGCCCTTCCCGAGTTCCTGCCCCACATGTTGTGAGCAAAACAAGATGGTCTTTTTAAACCACTATACTTTGGGTGGTTTGTCACACAGCGAAAGTTGACTGAGACAGTGAGTATCACTATTCTCATTCAAGAGGTAAGAAGATGGTTTCCGAAAGGGTAAGGACTGGCCAGGACCCGCAGTTGGAACCAGAACCCTGGGGCAGCCTGGCTGCCAATGCTCTGTTTGAATCAGGGTGCAAATGTACAACTTATTCATGTTTATGATGTAGAATATCTGAAAACATTTAAATAGGTAAAAACTAAGCAGGGAGCTCATTCTTTGTCAACATGTGCAACAAGTGACAGTGGCTGTTAGCCCATCTCTGCGCATCCTCCCCGCCGACTCAGTCCCTGAGAGATACCGAGTGAGTCGTTGACAGGGGCGATGCTGCAGATATTCACAGGGACGGCAGTGGGTGGCGGGGACCCTCAGGCCCAATCTCTCATCAGATGCCTTTGCTTTTGGCTCTCATGATATAGTTGCAAAGATGGGCAGGGCTGAGGGAGAGGAGGCAGCCTGGAGTTCGCAGTGGCCGAGCAGCCACGGGCATCCTTTGGGGTCGTGCCTGTGGGTGTGTCTCATCCTCATCTCGGCACGGCCAGGTGTATTTATGTTGGGTTTCTGCTCCACTTTACAGAGGAGGAAACTGAGGTCCTGCAGAGGGAAGCACCTTGTGCAGGGCCCACGCACTGGCCCGTGGAAAGGCTGTAATGTACTAGGAAGTAATTTTACTAGGAAGTAAAATTTCTCTATGTCTGTTAGGAGTCTTGGAGTGTAGAAACCAAAAAACTCAGCTCAAAGGGGCTTAAATAACACAAAAACAAGCAAACAAAGAATTTATTGGCTTTCATACCTGAAAAGTCCCTGTGCAGACAGGCTTCAGGTACGGTTTAATCCAGGAGTTCTCTTTATGATGGCGAGGTGGCCTCGGCGGGCCTCAGACAAAAGGCGATGGATGACCCTCTGGTGACCCTTGCTAAAGAGAGAAAAATCTTCTCCCACATTTCAGCCCAATCCCCTTTCACGCCACGGGCCTGACTGGTCCCCTGGCCCCGTGTGCCCCTCTCGGCATCCAGGAGAAGGAGCAAGGTGGTCAAGTTGATCCATCGGGTCCACCCCTTGAGTGAAGGGTGGGGCCAATCCCGCCTACGCCACGGGGCGGGAAGGAAGGAGGGGCGCTTCCCCGGAGGAAAATCCCGGGTGCCGCTGGTGGGACAAGGAGGCAGATCGGGGAGCATCTGCCAAGACCCAGGAAGTTCCTGCATCTGGCGTCTCTGGCCTGGAGGGCTGAGGTCCCACTCTTGCCCATTCCATCCCCTCGCCCTGGCATCGGGGTCCCCCGAGTGGCCTGCGTTCCTCCCACTGCCGTCTCCCCACACTCTCCCTCCCAAGACCCCCCACGGCCCGTTGGCTCCGTCCCAGGTGACGGCTTTTGCTCTCCCGCCTCCAGCCATTTGCCCCTGCTCTTGCCTTTGCCGTGGGCATTTCTCATTCTCTCCCCAGATGCTTCCCCGTCCTCAAAACCCTGCTCGGACGCCGCCTCCTCCATGCAGCGCTCACGGAGAGACGCCCGCCGGGACAGTCTGCCCCAGAACGGAGCCTCGCCAGGGCGGGAGCTTGGAGGGTTCACCGCTGTGTCCCCGGCGTCCGGGACGGCAGCAGACACCCGGTGAATGTCTCTTGGCCTCGGTTGCGCCATCACCCTTAGGGGTTCGGAAACCACTTGCAAAGAGAGAGAGCACGGATTCTGGAGCCAACCGGCTGGGTTGGAGTCCTGGCCTCCCCATCTCTGAGCTGCGGGACCTTCATTCTTTCTACATTAGCAAAATGGTGATAATGACGCGTCCCTAGATGGTTTTATAGCACCTGGTCCTCTCTGGCTCATCGTCGGTGCCCGTTGATGGGGAAAAAAAGAGCCCGTGGACCAAGCGCTCCTAACCTGGAGCGACGAAAAACCTTTCAGACGCAGGGTCTGTGTCTCTTACCACTGACGCCCCGTGGTGGCCCTCGCAGGGACGTGTCTGCACACGTGGCAGCGCTGCCTACGGTGATTACAGGCCGCCAATCAATTAGCCCCTGTTCAGGAATCTGATCATGGCAGGCAATCGGTGATTGCCAATCTGCATATTTATTCAGTATCATTAATTATGCATCATGCGGCATTAATCTCTGTAACGCGCACGTGTGCATGCCGTGGGACGAGGCTGCCGTCCCGTCTGCGGGAGGATGCGTGTGTCAGGCGGGGGCGGGACACTTCACGGGGCGGCAGCCAATGGGCGCTGAGCCAGGCTGAGCGCTGCCTTCGCATTGGCCACGACAGCCGGGACGGGGCCTGATTTTTGATTTCAATCTGGGGTTGCAAGTGGCAGCTGGCCGGCCTGACTCGGCCTGCAGACGTGTTTTGCTTGGCCTGAGCAATGGCTTTTTGAAAAACGGCTATAACGTATGAGGTCTGGCGAGCCGGTTTGCCGCAATCCCCCACCCCTCCCTATAGCCTCCCCCACGGTCGCTCCGAAGCTCCCTGCCCGGCCCCTGTGGGCAGCTGGACTGGCAGCTGACTTGGCGTTTCCCCGCCTTTTCTCTTTTCTATCATTGCCTCCCTAAGAAAGCCTGGTAGACATTTTTCCTGCCCACACCGGCCCACCGATGAAATTTAAACCGCCGCTGTGCTGATGTCTGTTCATGTACCGTGTGCAAGGCTGTAAGGGTTTCGGCCTCCAAGGAGCAAACTTTGCCCCTGTCGAGAATGCAAGCTCTGGGGTACGAGGTCGGCCTGCTTCTGGTGGCTTCTGCGATGCAGGGACGGGGCGGGAAGGGGACCGGCAATGAGGCGATCCCATCTGTGTAATCGTTTCTCTCTTATATCCCTGGGTGAGCCCTACACACTGGCCTCCTGCCCTCCTTTCGCCCCCGAACTAGCTCTGCGTGGTCCAGTTTCCATTCGTCTTGTCACGTCGCCCCCAGCTCCTCAGGAGCCCTAATCTTTAAGACCCAGGTCGAGTGTCCCTTCCTCCAGAATCTTTCTGGCCAGTTAAAATACTTGTACATGTATGCTGGGCATGGCGGCTCACGCTTGTAACGCCAGCACTTTGAGAGGCCGAGGAGGGAGATTTGACGGAGGCCAGATGTTCCAGGCCAGCCTGGACAGCACAGCAAGGCCCTGTCTCTAAAAAAAACCCAATTACTTTTACCTGGGTATTGAGGTGTCAGAGGGGGAAGCCTCTTAGGGAGTCATAATTTCTAAACTTGCATTCTGCAGATGAGCAAGCGGAAGACCAGAGATGGCAAGGGACTTGCCCAAGCCAGCACAGCAAGTCAGGATAAAGTAAAAACCATGATCAGATTTTAAGGCCAATACTTGCCGCACACCCCACCACTTACTCCTTAAGGTAGGTTTATTAACCCTTGTATTGTCTGGGCTTGGCACAGTGCCTGGAACAGAGGTGGTACTTGTGGAGAGCTATGATGTACATTGATACATTAAAACATTAAAGGCTCTGAAAAGTCCTGCAACAAAACACTTTTAGTTTTGTGTTACGCATTTTTCCTTGAACTTATGCCTGACCACAGAACCTGTTTGTGATTGTAAAACCCTCTGTGTGCTGTGCACTTGGGCACCAGAAGATAATACTATAGCCTTAAAGCATCTCAAACCTGGAAATGACCCAAACTACATCAACAATAAAATGGATAAAGAAACTCCGGCATATTGACAAAACGGAATATCACACAGCGGTGGAAATGAATGAGCTGTAGCCCCTCACAACAGCACAGCTAAATCGCAATATACGATGCTAAAGGAAACAAGCCAGACACAAAGTGATGATGACGTGGGGACAGGCGTGGAGGCTGGGAGGGTCAGGGAGGAGCCTGCTGCGGCCACCCAGACACAGACGTGGCCTGGACCGCCTTGGGGACCGCTGGGATGGAGAGGCCAGCAGGTAACTTGGCGCCCCCCCGTGTGTCCGTCCATGTGTTTGGGCTCCTGGCTTTGAAGCAGGTGCCCGGGACGTCCCGACGTTGTCCCGGCACTGGGGACCAGAGGTCTCGCTGGGTGCGTGGTAGGAGCGAGACTGCAGAGGCCGGGGAGAAGCCCGGGAAAGGCGGGCAGGGGACAGCGAGCCGAAGGGCCTGTCGCTCAGAGCTGTCAGCGTGGGGGCCAGGCGCCCGCGAGGCATGAGCCGCTTCTTGGCAGCACTTTTTGGCCAACAGGCGCGGGCCGGGCAGCCAGAGTGACCCGTGCAGATCTGGCTGCGGTTGGAGGGGACAGCGATGGATGGATGAGTGGATGGGTGGATGGGTGGATGGATGGATGGAACTCCGGCCCCCAGAAGCCCCTCCTCAGCTCCCAGCTCCCAGCGCTTGTTTTCTAGGGCCTTCTCTGCCGCCTCCCGGGGCGGGGTGGCCGCAGTGTTTCTGTCTGGGCAGCCGGGCCTGGCCGTCCCGGGAACACAGGCCCCTTCAGAAGCCCCCGAGCCCGCCGGGCCATCCGAGCCCTGACAGCGGCGTGGGGGAACCGCGGCGCGGGCCCAGCTGTGTAAATGTTTTCGGTTTTCTGCTGAGGCCAGAGGTTGAGTCGGAGCCAAGACAAACCCCGCCTGAGTTGTCTTTGGCAGGGCGGCCGGCTCAGGAATGTCAGCGAACTTTCCAAATGGGACGGCTTGTCGGGGGGACCGGGGGCTGAAAGCTGAGCCCGGGTCTCCTCGGCCGGCGTCTGATTACCACGTGGAGGAGCCGCGCCCGGCCCGGCCTGGTGGAGGGGCCACTTTCCCTACTTGTCCTCCCCCTTCCTGCAGGGGCCGGCGTGGTGTGGGGGGCTTTCTGCGGGCCCCTCAAGCGGGCACGGGTGGCAGGGTGGTTGTCAGTGTCCAGAGAATGACGGAGCTTCAAGGAGGACATGCGGACGCCACTCCGGGCCCGGGCTGTGACGTCGACGTGGGAAGAAGCGCCCACCCAGCCACCGTAGGGTGCCCGTCTTTCTCCCTCCACTTGGTTCGCTGTGACTTGGAGATTTCTCGGTGGATGTCACAGAAGAGAAAACCTAGAACACGGCTTCCCGATGGAAAAGCCCCCGGTGGCAGGAAAACTACCTGAATGAGTGAGGCTGGCCGGGAGTGGGCCAATAGGGAGCGGTAGGGACTGCGGCAGGCCGGTGACTCGCGCCCCATCGGAAGGGGTGGCTGCTTCTTTGGGCCAGCAGGCCAGGGCTCTAGGGGGGTGTGATTCTGCCGTGGCCCCAACTTCTGAAGTTCCAAGAGAGACGGAAAGTCTGTATTTTATGCAAAACCTCCCAATCTTTAAATATCGGCCACTCATTTAATTTTCGAAAGGATCGGTGAAGGGCTGTGTTAGCCAAACAAAACACACCTGGAAGCTGGAAGAGACCTCCGGACCACGAGTGTGGGACCCCCGGTCTTTAGCTTCCTGACCCGTGACTGCAAGCCCAGGGGGCCGACGGACACAGCGACAGCACCCGCAATAACGCACGCCTTCTGCGTGTGCTCTGGGGTGGCGCAGGCTGCACCGGGCGTTTTGCAGGCTGAGCTTCGTTGAGTTCTCACACCAACCCGATGCCAGACGTGGGAGTTGAGTCTTCATGCCCAGTTTACAGGTGGGGAAACTACAGTCTCAGAGAAGGGATGTCACTTGGCCAAGGTCATAGGTTAACAAGGGTTTGGGCACAGGTCAGTCGGATTCGCAGCATCGGGCTGAAGTCAAGAGACTCTCTTTGTTGTCGATGCTGAATTCATTCATTCATTCATTCATTCACTCATTCGTATATTTAGCAAACACTTACCGAGTTCTTACTATGTGCCAGGCACCGCGCTAGGTGCCCTGCAGGGATTCGGTGAGGGAGTCTGTGTGCAGTGCACTCAGCATGCGGGGGGGTTGGGTTTGTTATTAAGAGTGCGGCTCTGGGCCGGGCGTGGCGGCTCACGCCTGGAATCCTAGCACTCTGGGAGGCCGAGGCGGGAGGATCGCTTGAGGTCAGGAGTTCGAGACCAGCTTGAGCAAGAGTGAGACCCTGTCTCTACTAAAAATAGAAAGAAATTAATTGGTCAACTAAAAAAATATATAAAAAATGAGCTGGGCATGGTGACGCATGCCTGTAGTCCCAGCTACTCGGGAGGCTGAGGCAGGAGGATCGCTTGAGCCCAGGAGTTTGAGGTTGCTGTGAGCTAGGCTGATGCCACGGCACTCTAGCCTGGGGAACAGAGTGAGACTCTGTCTCAAAAAAAAAAAATAAGAGTGGATCTGCCTGCAGTGGGTGCCGCCCAGGCCGGGGCGCAGGGAGGGGAAGAGGCTGTGAAATGTGAGTGGTGTGTTGTCTCTCTCTTTTTGAAGATGCCCAGGCTCTTGGTTCCCACCCGCCCCATCAGACGCAGCTCAAGGCCGATCAGACATGAGCACCCCGCCCAGGAGGCCCCCAGGTGGGGGGCGGCAGGGGTGGGCTTGGCCCCTCCCCAGAGCCGGAGCCCCGGGAGCCTGCCGGGGAGGGAGATTTGGAATGGAAACACGCAGGCTCTTCCCTGCACATAATGAGCAGGGAGTGAGCTGATAGATATGCTAATTTCATTATTCATGTACATAATTACAATCTAGAAGTTGGCAGCTTTCTAGGTAATGACAGGAGGGAAGGGGAGATTTACCTAACTTTTGTAATATATGTGTGGTATTATTTAACTCTTAAATTAAGATCAGGGACCTAATTCATGCCACGAGGCCCGAGGATATGAGGCGCTGTCGCAGAGTTCCAACCCATCCTTCCTTCCTCCGGCAAGTATCTACCTTGGGCCAGGCCTTGTGCCAGTTTGGGGGTTGCTGGGGTGACGGGAGCCGGGCAGTGTCAGAGGGCCAAGGTGGAGGAAGAGCAAGCAGCCTGGGGGGTACGGGGGAGCTGCCCGTTAAACCCTGGGGAGGCCAGGAGGGAGTCAGGGCGGGCTTCCTGGAGGAGGCAGCACCTGGCTGGTCTTGAAAGGTGACATGTAAGAGTGGTCTATGCTAAGGAGAGAGGAAAGGTCTCAAGATGGTGGGGGCCGGGATGGGGAGAAAGCTTGGGCAAAGGCCAAGAGGTGAGGCCATGAGGCGTTTTTGAGGATCCTGAGCTTGCTGAAACGTGGAGGGGAGGGGTGGCGTGCGGTTCTGAGCGTGGGCCTGTCGCGGGGACGGGCTCAGCCTCGCGGGGCCCACAGCCCCCGCCTGCCCCCCGCCGACAAGGCCTGGGAAAGGGTGATAAGGGGAGAGGAGGCCCGTTTGGTGCCTCCAGCCCTGGGCCGGGCACCCAGCTGGGTGGGCGAGTTGCAGCCCAGGCCCCCACGGTCCCCCGCAGCCGGCAGCACAGCGGCTTTGGGCTTCCTTCCCGCTGGATGTGGGGTTCGCAGGGCCTTGTCGCCGTGGGGGGTGTGACATTCCTGATTGGGCCGGCGGGGGCCCCTCCCCGCTCTGGGGGCAGCGGGGACAGCTGCGCAAACACTGGCCCGGGAGGGGGGGCTGGGATGGGGCTGCCGCGTGGAGGGTGGGAAGCTGCCGTGTGAATGTGCGTGTGCATGTGCGCGCGTGTGCATGTGCGTGTGTGTGCGTGTGCGTGTGCCATGATCAGGAATGGATGTGTCCGTGTGTCGCATGTGTGATTGCGTGTGTGTATATGTGCAGGAAACATGTGCATGTGATGTGACGTCGGGTGTGTGTGCGCATGCGTCTGGGATTGTGTGGCCCGTGCCTGTGTGCGTGTCTAAGCCGTGGTGTGTGCGTCTGCACGTGTGTTTACGAGGGTGTGTTGGCGTGTGCGCACGTGTGCTTGAAGGGGAAGGGGCTTGAGTGTGAGGCCAGCGCCTGCGTCACGGCTCAGCCCTCCCCAAGCCCTGAGTGACAACTGTGGGGAGAGGCCCCGCCCAGGGTGCCCCTGCCCAGCCCCTGCCCACCGCCTGGCACCCCAGGGCCCGGGCGCTCCCTCCCGCTGGCCGGTCAGGGAGTCCGTCCCCTGTCCGCCCCTTGATTTGTCGTTGGAAACCAGCCCCGCCCACTGCGCCCCCCGCCCGGGGCTTGGCTCCATTCAGAGAACCCAGGCGGAGCCCCCGCACCTGGGCAAGGGGCGGAGCCTGGGTGCAGACCTACTGTGCGCTGGGCACCTGGGCTGCCGGCCACACCCTCCAGCTCCCGGGCCTTGCAAGTCTTGCTTGGAAGCTGTGACCTTTACATTAAACAAGGAGACCCTGGGACTGACTGTCCCCATCCGTCGGGCAACTTGCCTGACGCTCCCAGAAGTTGGGATGCTTGCATCAAAATAGAGGACCCAGTTGGGGACTCAGTCAGGATGGGACCCCAGACCTGACTCCCAGACGCAAGCCCGGCCTTGCCTACTACGCTTTCCCGCAGACTCACCTCCTGCGTCTTTCCTGGCAAAATTTTTTAAGAAAAGGGGGGGAAAATGAGCAAACCGCTGCGAGGAGATTCAGGATGAGTTTGAAGTTCTCCAGGTGAAAATGGAGACCAAGGGAAATTCATACGATTTCACTTCCCTCATCTCCCTGGGTCTCTCATCCAGCCAGTAATGTATTCCCCCTTCTTGCTAACACACTTTTTAAAATGTTAATAGACTGTAAATTACTTTTCTTTTTATACTTCTTAAAATAAGCGTTTCCTCTTGTAGATGGCAAGACGACGCCGGAGTTACGCGCTTGGTTTTATTACTGTCGAGATGAGATGGACTGGAGAGAGCTCATACAGATTTTATAGGGACTATTTTATTTATAAGAATTTTCCTAATGTCAGATGGATGTGACATGCCTGGTTTCCTTCTGCCCACTCTCGAGACAAGAGGGCGATTTAGCGTGGCCTGGGTCTGGGCGGATTTCTTCGCCCTGGAAATTTCAGAATTGGAGAAGGAATGTTCTTTAGCAGCCTTCATGCAATAGTCTTTCAGTTTCTCCTTGCATACCTCTGGTGATGGGAAACTCACTTCCTACCAAGACAGCCAGTCTAGTGCTCAAGCTCCAACTCCTTTCCTATACTTATTGGTCCTAGCTCTGCTCTCAGGAACTAGGGAGGAAATCCCTCCATATTCCATCTTGGGAGGCTCCCAGGGATTTGAAGGCCACCATTCCCTCTTCTGGGGTCTTCTTTTCTCTGCCAGAAATAGCCCCCTGATTCTTTAACTATATCACCATCACATCATCATCTCACCTACCCTCCAAAATGTATTCAGGATTCTTTTCTACAATGTCAGAAGGAATATTTTAATTGTCTGAATTACTAAGAGAAATATTGCCCATGATCACTTCTGGAAAATCCCAGTTCTGATCATGTTTGGAGGCATTTCCTGCTCAAATGAATTCTGGAAATGCTGGGTAAGGAAATAGTAGCAGGTTCCTTTGGTGCGGGACTTATCAGAGCCTTACATGATGAATGCACACCGTGACTCTCCAAAGGGGTCCAGCAGACAGCACTTCACAAACTCAAGTGACTGTGGGATGCCAGAGGGTGTGCCCGAAGAACACTTCAGAAGCGCTGTTTCGGTGCGGCTCCAGGGCGGTGAATGTCAGACAAAGGATAATGCCCATTTGTTCCTAGGGAACCAGCATGCTGGTGCTGCCATAGCAGCTCCTCACAGTGGTTTGTCGCTGCCTCAGGGCCTTTGCACGTCCTGCCCTTTCTGCTAGAGCCCCTTTCCCAGTTGTATCCCCAGGGGCTCAATTAACAATATCTGAACTGCTGTGTTTCCCTCCCTGAGGCCACCCCGGTCATGCCCACGGTCTATCGAGGCCTGACACCTGCCCTTGACCTACCTTCAGGGAACAAGCGGATCTTTCTGCCCATCCACCTCCAAGTCCCCATTCGAGCAGTTTCCAGTGGCTCCCGGGGCAAGAAGGGTTCAGCTGGGGGATGGCCGGCCACACACCCCGGCCACCCAACCCCGCCTGTGGGCCTCGGCCTCGGCCACCCTGGCAAAGGTGGGCGCCGCGTCCTGGGCAGACGATGAGGCTCCTTCCCCTGGTGCCTGTGCTGGCCACTGGCTGAATCCGTCTCCAACAACTGGCCGCAGGCTGGTTTCCTTAAAAGTGACGTTAATTCTAACGGTCTCCGGTCTCCGGCAGGACGTGGGAGATAATCGAATATCTCGAATATCTTCCTCAAACCCACAGGCCGGGAGGGGCGACTGTTCCCCCCAGGCTGACTTTGGCCATTTGTTGCGTCTCTGGGCTCAGGGGCCTTGGGGTGACAGCCAGGTGGCCTGGGGTCATGGTCCCAGCGGGGCCACTCTTGAGCAGTGTGATCTGGAAAAATGGCTTACCGTCTCTGTGCCTTGGCGTCCCCATATGTAAAATGACGGTGCTGGCCTAGCTCACGGGTCGTCCTATGTAGAATGGCGTCTGGTACATAGTAGGCGCTGCGTCACCGTGGACACCATGACCGTCACTTTCACTATTACTCTGGGGGGTTGTGGGCAGGGTGGGGAGGGGACTTAACGGAGGATCGATATGGATTCGTCATTAATCACCTTACGTGAGCCTTTGCACCCTGCGGGCCGATGCTCTTGGAAATGGGGGATCCAACCTCGGCTGCAGCGAAAACACAGGAGTTCAAGTGACAGAATTTCCACCTGGCAAAGGTAAAGCGACAAGGGTCTCAGAGGAGCATTTGCACCAACCCCTTTGCTTTTCAAATAGGGAAACTGAGGCCCAGAGCAGGGTAAGCACTTGCCCAAGGTCACATGGGGAAACGGTGTTGAACCTGAGTCTTAATGAAAATTGTCATCATAAAGAAGGCGCATTTATTGGACACTTACTACGTGCCGCGGATGACCCTTGCACCGTTTGTTTAACCCTCACCACCTCCCTAGGAGGTAAGTCTTAGGACTGGTCCCATTTTTCAGATGAGAAGACTGAGTCTGAGAGAGACAGAACAGATCATTCAGCCTGCAAATGTGGAGTCAGGATTTGAACCCAGTGCGTCCAGTCCGGAGCTGGCATCTGCACCCTCCTGGCTCTCTGATGGGCGGCCAGGAGGCACCGGGGGACGTCCGACCACCAGGGGTTGCGGCCTTCCGCAGTGACAGTCCCCTGGAAGAGGTCTGTCCCCAGCAAGCAGTCCTGAGCGGCCTTTCCTGACAGGGAGGAGACCAGGAGGCCCCACCCAGCTCTTGCGAAGGCTGGGACGCTGCGGGCCTCCCTCTGCCCGCCCCGTGTCCCGGAGGCCTCAGGTGGCCGGGCCGGCTCACCTCCCGGCGAAGGTTCTCTGCCTCTCCCTGGCTTCCCTGTCCCGGGACGCTCGGGCTGTGCTGGAGGCCGGGGACTGGCCCCCGAAGAGAGGGTTGCGGCCGGGAAAGACAGTTTCTCCATTTTCCAAGATACGGGGAGTCTGTTGGGGTGCCTTCGTGCCCCGCCCCTCCCCCGCCTCCCACGCGGGCGGCGTGGTCCCCCCGCAGACGCAGCCGGGCGGGACCGTGTGCCCTGCAGACAAGCGTCTCCTAATCACTCATCTGTTGAGCAGGAGCTTTGATGCCAGGGGCGGAACTTTATGGAAGGAAAGCGCTTATTCCCAGGGGAAGTGTGGCTCAGCTGCTCCGAGAATCAAACATGTTCTCAGCGTCACCCTGTGCGGAGGGCGTCCAGCTCCTGGGGCGGCGTGGTGGGGCTGGGCCGCTGAGCCCGGGGCCGGGTGTCCTGGGAGCAGAGCTGGGGAGACGGTGCTCACGGTTATTATTGTCACCGTTTGGCAATTGGACCCCTGAAGACTCTGGGTTAGAGGCCAAATCTGTGGGTCTGCCTCATTCATTCATTCATTCATTCAACAAATATTAATTGGGGACTTGCGAGTGCCTAGTGGCACTGCTGGGTGTTGGGTAGGGCGCAGTGATGAAGGCGCCACTCACGGCTCTCACGGTCTCATGGAGGTGTCAGGCACCAGCTAGATTACTGCATGGATAATAATTCCAGTACCCAAGGGGGAGAAAACCTGATGGGGGGTGACATCAGAGATGACAGGGAGGACATCTCTGAGGAGGTGGCACTCGACCTGCAGTCTGAAGAATGAGTTAGCTGTACAGAAGTGAAGAGAACGCAGGAAAAACATTGTAGTCAGCCGGGACAGCATGTGCAAAGGCCCTGTGGTGAGCTCTGAGAGGAGGAAGTTCCACTGTGGGTGGAGGGTGAGGAGGGAGGGGCAGTGTGGGTCAGGAGGGGCTAGTAGGGGCTGGTCCTTGTGGCTTCAGGGGAGTTTTGGCCTTTTCTCTACGATTTCAGAAGCAAGAAAGGTTTAAAGAAGGATGTGACAGCTTCAGATTATGGTTTTGAGAACTCCCTCCGCCTGCCCCAAACTCGCAGCCGATGCCTCCCTGTCAACCTGGCCTGCCAGGGCACCCCCAGGGGAGGGACTCGGCCAGCACAGCCTGTTGGGGGGCAGGGAGCCCAGAGCTGGTGGGCTCATTTACATGATCCCAGCTTAATTCTCCCAGGGTATGCAAATGTATGCAAACCACAATCCAGGAGAGGCAGAAATAGCAGGCGCATTAGCATCCCCCAGGGGGACATTGTTTTATGCAAACGACGTGCTGGGGCGGAAATGGAGGACGGCTTCTCAGGAGCCAGTGGGTCCACCTGGCCTTTGGCCCAGCCCCCCCTGGGGGGAAAACTCTGGGGTGCAGGACAGGGTGGTGGGCGGGGGGCCCTGGCTGCCCAGCGTCCAGGGCCAGGTCGGGTCCACAGGGTGACAGGACCCCTGACCTCACCACTGCCCCGCCCTGCCCTGGCCTCCCCGCTCCGACTGACTCACCCTCCTCGCTGCTTCTCTCTGGTCTTGTTGTCTCTCCTCATCCTGCCTCCGCCCTTCTCTACCTGGTGTCCTGGTCCCTCTCCCCTGGGTGTCCCCTGGGTGTCCCCGCGGGTGTCTGCCTCCCTCCGGGCCCCCCCTCCAGCTGCCTGGGCCCCGTCTCTGTGGCGCCGTCTCTTCCTCCCTGCCTGCCTCGCCGGTCTCCTGTCTCTCTGTCTCTGTGTGTCTCTGTCCCTGCCCGTCCCCATCTGGACACGTACCTCTCTCTGCCCCTGTCTCTCTGTCTCTGTCTCTGTCCCTGCCCGTCCCCATCTGGACACGCACCTCTCTCTGCCCCTGTCTCTCTCTGGCTCTGTGTCCTTCTCTGTTCTGTTCCATTTTGCTTTAATGTATTCATAGTTTGCGGGTCCTGTCTGTCTTCCCACCTCTCCTGCTCTTTTCCCGCCCTTGCCTCTGAGCTGTGTCTCTCTCTCTCTTTTTCTAGATCTCTCCGTAGGTTCTGCTCGGTGCTGCGCCACCTGTGTCTCCCTCCTCTCCTCTCCCCTGCTCCTCTTCCTCAGGGGTCCCGGAGACCACCCTGGGACACACAGCGGCTCCCCTTTCTCACGTCTGGAGCAGGGGCTGCTGGGCCCTGTGTGGGGGGAGCAAGGGCCCTGCGCACCCCCAAACTCCAGTGGCCCCCAGAGCCCTGCGTGCAGCCCTCGGGAGGGAGCCTGATCCCGCCAGGCTGCAGGTTTGGGAGGGGCTGAGTCCTCCCCGATCCTCCACGCCGCCCCTGGGGCTGGGGCTGGGGGGGACAGGCAGGGCTCAGGCCTGATCCCTGTGGACAGAGGGTCCTGGCCGCAGCTGCTTCCTGCGTGTGATCTCTGCTGCTTCTCTCTGAGCCTCAGTTTCCAACTCCATAAAATGAGCCGATACTGGCGTCCCAGTCTTGGACCTGTGCGACCGGCCCGAGGCGTTGGCATTGCTGACACGTGTCGTACTTAGTCCATATCATCTACCACGGCTGTGAAGATCATCACTCCCTATTTCTCCTTGAGTTCTGTGTGCCTCAGTTTCTCCATCTGGAATGTGGGGAGACCATCTCTCATGTCACTGGGTGGTGGTGAGAACCGGATGGTAGAGTCGCAAGCTTGGCACGCAGCAGGTGTTCCGGGAACAACCCTTCTGTTTTTCTTCCTTCCCGGATCCGCGGTGGGACGCGGGCAAGGCACCCCCCTTTCAGGCCCCGTGCTGGGGATGCCGTCAGCAGGGAGCACCCTCTCAGGTGTCTTGGCCAAGCCGGATTGGACGGGACTACTGGGCCAGTTGGTGGTGACTCCACAGTGCCACCAAGTGGCCGTCCAGGTCACCATGGGGCAGGCTCGGGGTCTGGGGCTGGGGCCAGGGGTGTGCCTGACCTCTCCAGCCATGCCGGAGTCCCCAGGCCCATGACATGGATGCAACAAGGGCGGAGAGGGGAAGAGATCTGCCCAGTGGCCCACGCCACGGATAGAGAGGATCTGGCTCCAACTTGCTGGGTGACCTTGGGGCAGCGCATTGCCCTCTCTGAGCCACGCTTTCCTCACCGCATCAGACCAGCGCGGAGACCTCCCCCAGCGCCACGTCCTCCGTCTCTGTGACTGGTCTAGGGCTGCGTCACCGTGGCGGTCCACAGTGTCATCGAGTGCTTACTCTGTGCCCGACACAGGATAAACAACACCAACGATGACAGAGATAATGATTGTCATCGTTCACCAGTCATGAAAGTTTGTTCTGGGTCAGGCCTTGAGCTTCAGCACCTCATCAGCGCCAGCTCAATTCATTAACATGAGATCGAACCTTCTAAGCACGTTACAGCGATTACCTCGTTTAATCGTCCCAACACAGTGAGGCTCAGAGAGGAGAATTGATCTTTGTCATTAAATTCTTTCCCTATATATTTATTGAGCACCTAGTATGTGCCAGGCCCTGTGTTTGGTACTGGGGGCCCAAAGTGAAGGGTGCAGGTGCGGTCCCGGGTCGCTTGGGCTCACTGTTTCCTGAGGAGACACACGCTAAGCCAAGAAAACAGCAGGGAATGAAAACTTAGGGAACATTCTAAGAGACCTGAAGGAAATGAAGAAGGAACAGTGGGAGGGAAGAAAGAGGAAGGCCAGTAACCAGGGAATGACAGCCTGGAGGGGGCAGTGTGTGAGCTGAGGCCCGAGGGAGGATTAGGAGCCTGCAAAGTGTGGAGGCCGAAGGAACAGCATGTGCAAAGGGCCTGTGGTCAGAGGAAGCTTGTCCCACCAAGAAAAGAAGGGAAGCGGACGGCAGTCCTGGAACCCAGAGCCGCGTCTACAGCCCTGGATTCCAGTGGGCACTGACGTTTCTATCTGGGGTTCTCGGGCTCTGAGAAAATTACCAGGGAGCTTTAAAGAAAAACCTAAGTCAGATCCCTCTCCGGGGCAATGACACTAGAGTCTTGGAGGCGGAGCTAGCTCAGGTAATTATTTTAATCTTCTGGGTGGTTCCAAGGGGGACTCGGGTCCCTCAGACTGTGAGGCTGAGCGCTGTGCCAGACAGGAAGGTTTGTTTTGAGGATATTATTTAGCAACGATTTTCCCCTTTGTGGGCCCGGCCAGACCCTGGGGTCGCGTGGACCCCGGGACGAGTCTCGATGTGGAGTCCTGGCTTGTCTTACAGACCCTGTGTGATGGCGGTGCTGATGGCGTGGGCCTCCTGGGGGATATTTGCACCCCGGTAACCCCCACAGAGCCCTAGAAACACTCCCGAAGGGTGACACAAACAGGGCAGCCTTAAGCAGCCCCCTCCGAACTGTCTGCGCCCACGAACGCGCCCCTCTGGCCGCTGTGGCCCACCCGCGGGCCCTCCTGGCTAGAGAGACAGACCGAGGCCACATCGGGGCTGTGTGGGAGTACTCTGGGATGGATTGGCAATGTCTGCTCTGGAGGCAGCCTGGGGGGTCCCAGTTGTCACCTCTGACCGATGCTGGCTACATGCAGGCTGAGCACACGGGACTGCCCCCAAGAGGCGGGAAGGACCCGCGCCCACCCTGCCGCTTGCCAGCTGGGGGAGCCTGTGGAGGAGCCGACTCTCAGAGCTTTGTTTTCCCATCTGGAAAGTGGGTCCGAGGGCTGTGTCAGCCAGACTGTGTTAGAGCAGGAACTTCTTTCCTCGCAGTTCTGGAGGCGAGAAGTCTGATCGGGGTGTCGGAAGAGCTGGCTTCTCGTGAGGACACTCCCTGGGCTTGCGTTAAGCGAGGCAGTCCTTTCCTGGCGTGTTGTCACATCTCTCCCTTCTTGCACGCCCGCGTCCTGGGCTCCTCTTCCTACAAGCACTTCAGTCGTGTGGGATCCGGGCCCACCCTAATGGCCTCATTTCATCCTAATTGCCTCTTTAAAGACCTTATCTCCAAATGCAGTCACATTCCGAGAGCCTGGCAGTTAGGACTTCGACATTTAAAATCTGGGGGACACGATTCAGCCCGTGACAGTGACGGGGCATTCGCCTTGTGGGAGGCGGAGGCCTGTCGGCAGTTCCCCGTCACCCATCTGGCTGTCCAGCTGCAGAACAGACCACACCGAGACTCCGTAGCTTAAAAAAGTGATTCATTTTTAAACTAATCACTCACATTTTTTTAAAAAAAAATGATTTAATCAATCAGAATGTCAATTTCGGTCATGGATCTATGAATGGGGCAGGGCTCAGCAGGGACAGCTCATCTCTGTTCCACGTGGCATCAGCTGGGTGGCTCCAAGCCTGGGAGTGGGAAACTTCTGGAAGCTTGTTCACCCACATGCACGGTAGCTGCGGCCGGCTGGGGCCAGACACTTGCACGTGGCCTCTGCGCGGGGTCTGGGTGTCCTCACAGCGTGGCGGCCGGGTTGCCAGGGTGACCGGCCCAGGAGAGAGCCCCAAGAATAAGCCGTGTCGCCTCTCACGACCTTCTCGCAGAAATCACGCGGCGTCCCTCCCCTGTATTCGCCTGTCCAGGTGGTCGCGAAGACCTGCCCCGTCTCAAGGGAAGAGGGATTTGTCTGCAACTTCTGGTTTCACAAGCTTGGAAAACATACTTCACCAGCATCACTCGTGGGCAGGGGAGGCTCGGAGCAGGAACGGCGAGCACGCGCCCACGCAGCCGGGAGGCCTGGCCCTCCACGAACCCCAGAGAGCCCCTTGGGTCGTGCCCACTCTCCGAGCAGGGCCGGGGGCCTCCCTCCCCAGGCCCCACCCAAAGGCATGTGGCCGGGCCTCCATCAGTGTGGCCTCTGGGACGGGTTTGTTACCAGGAGGAAAATAACCGAGTTCCTGCTTTTTGCTTAGCTTCTCACTCACAGGCCGCCCAGTGGGGAGTGGGCAGGGGCTCCCTGGGCCTCCTGGTTTGCTTGATTCGCCCGCTCTCCTCCCTCCTCTCCCCTCCCTCCTATTTCTTGCTGAGTCTCTCTCTTTATTTCTCTGCCCATCTCTCCGGGTTTCTGTCCTTGGTCTGTGTCCCTGTGTCTCCCTTCTGCCTCCCGCTGGTACTTAGATCCCGCTGCGACCCTGCGGGCGGGGGGTCGTCTCTGCCCCTGGGAGGCGTCGCCCTCCTTGGAACCACGTGGCTGGCGGCTCACGCGGGGGCCCATTTGCTCAGGACGCCCGCCTGCCCCGGCCTCCGCCCCGCCGTGCCGCACGCCTCGCCCGGGAAGGAAGCCGGGGAGGAAGGCAACAGCTGTCTCATTGGTTTAGTTTACTTAACATTTTTTTTCAATGAAGATGAAATTCATACAACAAAATATTAGACCTTTTAAAGTGGCCTTTAGTACATTCACAGTGTTTTGCACATACCACCTCTATCTAGTTCCAGAACATTCCCATCACTCCAGAATAAACCCCCATTCCCGGTGAGCAGTCCCTCCCCTCCCCCCGCGATGGCCACTGATCTGCATTCTGTTTCCATGGACTTACCTGTTCCGTATATTTCATGTAAATGGAATCTTGCACTATGTGGCCTTCTGTGACTGGCTTCTGTCACTCAGCACAGTGTTTTCAAGATCCATCCACGTTGTAGCACGTAGCGGAGCTTCATCCCTTTTTATGGCTGAATAATATTCCATCACATCCACAGACCACAGTGTGTTTACTCATTCATCTGTTGATGGGCGTTTGGGTGATTTCCGCCCTTTGGCGGCTGGAGTAATGCTGCTACGCACGTTCGTGAATATGGATTGTTTTGAGTCCCTGTTTCCAATTCTTTCGGGCCTATACCGAGGAGTGGAGTTGCTGGGTCACGTGGTAATTCTACGTGTAACTTTTGAGGCCCCGCCAGATTGCTTTGCGCTGTGCTGCGCGGGCCTCGATGACGTGTTTGAAGGGATCGCGTGGGCGTCCGAGCCCCTGTCCACCGTCACTGTCCTGACCCCTTATGTCTGCGGGCAGCGTTGGGACCCGTGGGTCACGCACTAGCCATTCACGGAGGAGACACGGCGAAGACTGTGGAAGGAGAGACAAGAGCGGTAGTGGTCAGGGCAGGAAGGTCAAGACTAATCCATTCATTTATTCATTCATTTGTTTATTCATCCATTCATTAATTCATGGGTAAAACATTTCCCAAGCGCCCCACCCTGTGCCAGTCCCTGTGTTGGGCACTGATGAATAAGACAGAGTCCGTGCCCTCAAGAGGATCACAATCGGGGCGGGGGGGAAACAGACATATACACAAACAATCAGGAAAGAGTGCGATACCCTTCCCCATAGAGGAGGATTTTTAAGGTGTTGGGGAAACACTGAGGAGGAAGCAGCTGCCTGGGAGGGCCAGGCAAGCCTTGAAAGATGAGCACCATTTCGAGCTGGGTATTGAAGGATGAATAGGAGTTCTTCTTGAAGCAAAGGCAGGGAAGGACAGTCCAAGACTAGGGAACATCGTGAAATGATTTGGGAGATCTGTAGATACGGCAAGTCTTGGGTGTGGCTGAAGCACAAGATAAATCTGGTGGAAATAAGACTGAAATGATTAGTGGGTTGTTATCAGATAACCAGTACCTTGAATAACATGCTGAGGAGCCTGAGTTCTGAGCTGTGGGAGGTGGGGAGGCATCAAAGGATTTATACTTGAATGATCGGAGGCAGCAAACAGAACCTTCACGTTCCTGTCTATGAAATGGAAGAGTTGTAGTAGCTTGTATCTGTCAGAATAAACTGGGTTATGCTGCAGTAACAAATAGCCCCCCCGAATCTGAATGGTACCAAACTCCACGATTTGTTTCTGACTCACGCCACATGGTGGTTGAGTGTTGGCTGGGGGATCTGCTACACGTTTTCATCACCTGTAGTTTAGAACCTTGTCGGGTCGAGCAGCCACCTTCTGGAACACCGTTGGTCACTGTGGCAGATCAGTGCTGAAGCTTCCATGCATAATATGACATGGGACACTAAGGCCAGTCCTGTGGCCACACCCACCTCTCAGTGGGCAAGGAAGAGCGGCTCTACCCGGAGTCCTGGGGAGGACAGGACCTGTGAGGTGAGCAGCATGGGTGGCTGCCAGGCGTGTCCTCTCTGGGATCCTTCCTCATTTATGAAAACAGAATTTTTACTTAGGGATGTTCGCCGCCACATTGGTTGCAGTAGCCTAAAGTTGGAGGCGACCAGCGTGCCCATCAATGGGGGAATTAATTAAATGTTGCTACAGGCACACTTTGAAGTATCACACTGCTATTTAGAAAAAACAAGGCTGGTTTTTTATTTGTTAAAATGGGGGGAAATGCCCCAAATATACTGTTGAATTAGAGAAAAAGTCACTCCAAGGTGCAGACTATGTACCTGGTATGATCTAGCTCATTTCAAAAATAAAAACGTGTGTGCATGTGTCTGTAGGAGATTATGCACAGATCATTTCTGGAAACGTAACGCAACACTGTTTACCCCTGGGGATAAGGCCTGGGGCGGAGACTTTGCTGGTCTGTTCCCCTCTGTATCGTCAGAGCCTAACACATAGTAGGTTACCAGTATGCCCAGCACATAGTAGGTGCTCAGTAAGTATTTGTCAGATGGATGGATTAATATTTCCAGGGAGAGAGAGTTTTACCTTCTAATTTTAAGATCTTCTATGCACTTATAGTTTGTTTTAATCGTACATGAATATAAAACACAGAATTTTATTCTTTTAAACAAAAGATGCAATAATTTCTATTTTTTTATCTTCTTCACCCTTCGCTCTGGGAGGGAGACAAAGATTTGGGGGTCATGTTTTCTCTTAAGATGCACAAAGAGCAATAAATAGGTGCAGCTCTGAAAAATCAGGGGGAAACTGCCATGTCAGTCCTATTTAAAAAAAAAAAAAATCCCGAAAAACAAACGAGGTGTGTTCCTGCTTGGCGTCCGCGCCGCGGAGATACGAGTCCTGCAGGCTCTCTGCAAGGCCCCTCCGCTCGCCCCGGACGAGGCCGCCACCGGGATGGATGTTCCGGGGGTCCCTGTGCCCCCCACGCCTCGCTACAGCAGGGCGTCAACAAGCTGAGCGTGGTCACGCATGTGCCCCGACAAAACAGCGTCTGCGAGACCCTCTGCCACGGTCGCAGCCCGCGTGTGCGCAGGAAGGGATATATTTTTTTAAATTTTTATTTGTTTTAATTGCTTGTGTATTATGTTGGAGAATCTAGAAGCAATCTCCAAAACTGCGTTCTGGGCTAATCGCGGGACTGCAGCAGACCGACACTCAGCACGCGGTGGAGGGTCAGGCAGACGGTCCGAGCACGGACTCCGCGGACGAACCATTGACCTCCAGCTCTTTATGCTTCTTAGTGTGTGACCCGCAAAAGGAGGGTATCGAGAACGCCACCTCGCAGAGCGGCGTGGCGCTGCTCAGATGCGATGACGTGCATAAACGCGTAGTCCAGTCTTTTCTCTAAAAAAATACAAACAAAAGAAAGAATGATGTGTATTCCATAAAAGGCAGCCTGGGCATTTGTAGGTGGGGTACTTGGGGCCCGGAGAGGGCGAGGGACTTGCCTGTCTAAGGTCACCCAGCAAGAAAGCAGAACGGCGGGGACTAAGATGCCGGGCTGACATGGAGCCCTTTCTGCCGGATTTCACTGTGCGCTAAAAGGCAGCTTAGGGCTGCGCTGGTCCTGCCAAAGCTTCTGCGCCGCGGCGAGGCCTGTGCCGCCGCACAGTGGGGGGGAGACCTTCATCGGGGGCCCTGGTGGGTGGTCTGTCCACGTCACCCACTCGGTCCCCACAGCCTCCACCAGGTCCCTGCTCCGTGTCCCCCCCGCACCCGTGTGCCCTGCACGGCAGGTGCCCGGCGCATGCTTTGTTGGCTGAACAGCCCCCACCGAGAAGACCTTTCCAACCCCCGAGTCCAGGAGGGAAACTGAGTCCAAGGAGGTGAGTGTGGAGTCCAGAGTCTCACGGCTGGCCTTGGGTCTGTCTGACTCCGGAAGAGACCCCGGTGAGGTCCCTCAGGCCGGGACAATGCAGACACTTGGGCCTGGCCGCCGCGGGCGCTCTGCCCGCAAAGGGAAGGGCCTCACAGACAGCAGAGGGGCTCGGGGCAGGCACTTCCTTAGACACCGAGCAAAGGAAACAGAATGTAACGTCCCCCGCTTTATGTTGGCTTGGGAGAGCCACGCCACAGAGCAGAAAATCTGCTTTGCAAAACCAGGTCTCGGAGTCCCCTGGCTCTGGAGTCTGCACTGATATGCCGATGCGCGAAGCCGAGAGACCGGCCCTGGGGCTCCGTGCTCAGAGCGCTTGTGGAGGAGCCTCCGTGTGCTCTCTCCTCTGTGTGTGTGAGTGTCTCTGCGTGTCCGTGTGCGTGTGCGTGTGTGTGTGTGTGTGTGAGCAGACAGGAGTGCACGTGATGGAGGCCCAGCAGGAGTCCTGAGAACCCGGCCATGCATGATCTGTCTGTACAGGACCCGGGGATGGGGATGGGAGGAAAGCAGTCGCCACTCGTGGGTGGGCGTGGCCTTCTGGAGGGAGAAGCAGCACTTGGGGCATGTGGGAAGTATTTCAAGGTTAACCTCCCTTCCTCCCTTCCTTCCTTCCTCCCATCCAACCATCTACTCATTCACATACTCACCCTCCTACTCACTCAACTATCCATATTCTCATCCATCCATCCATCCATCCATTCATCTATCCATTCATCCATCCATTCATCC
>VBSM01003230.1:1801041-1826352 GCA_008086735.1 Cheirogaleus medius | reverse complement strand
CCCACGAGTCCCCACGAGTCCCCGCGTCCCCACGAGTCCCCGCGTGCTCACGAGTCCCCGCGTGCTCACGAGTCCCCGCGTGCAGGGCTGGCCTCGCCCGCCGCGTCGCACCCCCTTCTGCACCGGGCTCCCTGGGTGTGGGGAGATCTGGACCCACTGTCGGGTCTGCATTCACTCATTCATGCCTTCATTATTCAGCAAGCATGTATTAAGCACCTGTTGTCTACACAGCCAGCAGCAGTGAATATTGCCAGGAACGACACTCAGAGACCTCAAGTACCGCCGGGGAGTCGGAGATGCAGGAGGGCAAGAAGGGTCTCGGCGAGCGGAGCGCACGTCTGTCTTGTGTCGCCATGAAGGGACCTGAGGCCGGGCCATTTACTCGGAAAAGAGGCTTCTCCGGCTCAGGGTCCCGCAGGCTGTGCAAGAAGCCTGAGCCCGCGTGGGCTCCTGGTCGGGGCTGCAGGGAGTCCCCACTCGCGACGGAGGGGGAAGGGGGCACCGTGTCCCGCGGAGAGAGGGAGCAAGAGAGGGAGGGGGCGCCGGCTCCTCCAAACACCCAGGAAGGGCGACCCACGCACCCTCATCCTCGCAGGGTGGGCCCCACCCGCTCACGAGGGATTCGCCCCGGCCCAGGCTCCGCCCACCGGGTCCCGCCCACAGCCCAGGCTCCGCCCACCGGGCCCCGCCTCCAGACCAGGCTCCGCCCACCGGGCCCCGCCTCCAGCCCTGGGGGCCAGGGAATCGGGACCTGCATTTATTTACCTTCGGTTCCACTTCCAGGTATACACGCGGCGCCAGTGAGTGCGCATGCTCGCCGGACACTGACAGCCCCGTGTTCGCAGCAGCCGTGCGCTGCCCAGCGGTGGCAGACCCGGAGCCGCGACCCCGGTCGTCCCCACGGTGGACACTACATGGGGACGAAGTGCGTGACCCGCAGCCACACACGAGGACGTGGCGAATCTCGCGGACGTGGCGTTGGATGAATGACACGAGACACACAGGAGAACGCGCGGTGTGATTCCATTTCATAAACATTGGGAACAGGCAACACTAGCGAGTGGGGTCACCAGGCAGGGTAGTGATTGTTTTGGGGGCTCTTGAGTGGAACGGGGCGCAGGAGTGGCTTCTGGGCTGCTAATGATATTCCATCTCCTCACCTGGGCGCTAGGCACGCAGGTGTGCCGACCTGGTGAAGTTGCTCGAGCTGTGCGCTCTGCTGCACACGCTGGCGTGTGCCTCTCTCGTGCTTCTGTGCGTTATGCTTCAACTTAAATGTCAAAGAAAAGTAGATCCTGGAGAACTTCAGCAGCACGGTTGCCAGAGCTGGCGTGGCCTCGCCTCTCCCCCAGTACGAACGCGTGCAACTCCAAATACAATATAATAAATTGAAATAAATAATAGAGTAATAACACAATTATAAAAAAAAAGATCTTCCCAGCATGACAAAAGAAGAGACACCACAAGGGACAAGAGACGCAACAAGTCAGAGGGCTCGGAAACAATCCCTCCCCTGCCCACCCCCGGAAGTGCTCCTGGATGGCACAGACTGAAACAACGCAGCCCTCTCTCCAGCCCGGGACAGCAGGCAGAACCTGGCAGGGTGGCCCTTCAGGTAGGGGCAGTAAAGAAACATCCAGGGAGAGGAACATTTCCCCCAAAGTGCTCCAAACCTTATCCTGCCCCATGCGTGGCTGTGGGGTGCAAATGTTTATTTCTTCTGTAGTGTGAGGAATGCAAATGAGATAGTAACTAAGAAGTGGCCCAGGATAATTGAAATCCCTTGAGCTGCAAAGGGGGAAGCCAAGAAAGAACTCTCTGTGGAATGTGCTCAGGGCACACGAGAATCACCCAGAACGATGAGCTCTGCTGAAGATGAGCTCACAGCAAAAATTACAGACACGCAGAGGAAACAAATTATCCCAGGGGAGGGCCTGCAGCAGGAGCAATTAATGAAAAATTAATACCTGGGAAACTCAGACATACAGAGCGGTCTGAAAGAGATAAAAGAGTGATATTTAAAATGATTAAAAGTATAAAAGAACTACAAGAAAATATAATGAAAAAGAAGATGATATAAAAGGCAGATTTGAAAAAGTACCCAGAAGTCTTTGAATATTTATTCTAAATACATTATATATGTATCGAACTATCTACTAACAAATTAAAAACTCAGTCGAGCCAGGTGCAGTGGTTTACACCTGTAATCCCAGCATTTTGGGAGGCTGAGGCAGGAGGATGGCTTGAGGCCAGGACTTTGAGACCAGCCTGGGCAACAGAGCAAGAACCCCTTTCTACAGAAAATTTAGAAACTAGCCGGGCATGGTGGCGCATGCCTGTAGTCCCAGCTACTTGGGAGGCTGAGGCAGGAGGGTTGCTTGAGCCTAGGAGTTCGAGGCTGCAGTGAGCTCTGATGACATCACTGCATTCCAGCCTGGGTTACACAGCTAGACCCTGTCTGAAAAAACAAACAAACAAACAAACAAACAAAAAATGAGACCAGCCTGAACAAGAGCAAGATCCCATCTCTACTAAAGATAGAAAAATTAGCCAGGCATGGTGGTGCACGCCTGTATTCCCAGCTACTTGGGAGGCCGAGGCAGGAGGATCGCTTGAGCCCAAACATTCAAGTTTGCAGTGAGCTGTGATGCCACCACAGCCTGGGCCACAGAGCAAGACTTTGTTTGTTAAAAAAAACAAGCAAACCAATAATAATAATAATAATAATAAACCCTCAACGGTTAAGATCAACAGCAAATTACATGGGGGAAGAGAATAACAGTGACTAGAAAGATATACTTGAAGAAACCATGCTGGATACCGCAGAGAGAAACAAAGAAATGGAACGCGGGAAAAGGCAATTGAGACGCACATAGGACAGAAGGAATGAATCCAACAAACGTATGAAAGAACTTCCAGAAAGGAGAGAAAGACGATGGGAGAGAGCATGGGTGAAAGAGAGAAGGCAGAAGGGAAGAAGATGTGTTTTCAGACTGAAGTAGCACATGGGGCCCTTCGTCCCAGTAGGGAAATGAGTGACTAAATAAACAACTAACTGTCTTCGTCTAGACACATCATGGTCAAAGCACAGAACGCCAAAGACAGAGAGAAGATCTTCAAAGCTGTCAGACAGACAAGACAAATGACCTTCAAGGGAACAAGAATCAGACTGACGATGGGTCTCTGTTCAGCACCGCTCGATGCTGGGAGCCCACGCGTAATATTTCAAAAGCATTCAGGGAAAATGAGTGTCAGGTTAAAATAGTCTTTCCTTTTCATTCTTTTTTTCTTTTCACACAACTAAACCATTACAAATGAGGGGACTAAATATAGACACTCTCCAACACAGTGGGGACAGCTCACTTGCACAGACCCTCAGGAAAAGGATTTAAATAGACGTTGGGATGCAGCGGGAAGAAATAGAATGGAAGAAACAAAGGAACCGGCAAATATATTTAAAAATCCAAACTAACACAGGGACTATAAAGATATATAATAACAATGCCTGTCTTTGGAGAGGATTTAAATGATTAAACTAAAATATTAGTTATGAAAGAAGGGGTGAGCTGGGAGTCCCAGAGAAGATCCTATATTGTTTGACAGGGAGAGAGGCGCGGTGATTAATCTTAGAGTTGAAGACGAGTTTGCGTCTTAAAAATATATTGGTTGCCATGGGAGGAAGAAAATAGAACAAATAACTTCTAAATCGGTAGGATTAAATAAAAGGGGGAGGGAAGAGGTTGTAAGGAAAATACCGCACAAGAGAAAGGGAGCAAGAATGAGAAGAAACAGGTCAAAATATATTAGAAGTCACCATGTATATTAACTAATTTAGATCAGATTTAGGGAAAAAAATGCAAAAATACACCTTATTGTTTATAAGTGATCCGCCTAAGATAAAAGGAAACCAATCATTCAAAGGAAAGACTGTAAAAAGAAAATCCCATGTAAATACTAAACTAAAGGAAATCCTATTTGTAGCAATATGAATATCAAATAAAGCAGAGAAATTATTAGGGAAAGAGAGGATCATTACGTAAAGCTGGAAGCCAGAGTGTTCCAGGAAGACATCAGCGCTGAACCTAATGTCCTTACGACAAAGCTGCAAAATATATGTCAGAAAATGGACAGAAGACCTAGAAAAATCCAGAATCGTAGTGAGAAATGTTTAATGTAGCTTTCAGAAAACGATAGAATAAAGAGACAAAACGTTAATTAATTAAGACAGGAGATTTGAACAAAACTGGTGAATTTGATGTTTATAGATGCTTCTCCTGAAACTATCAGAGGATTCAAAATACTTTCAACCCCATACAGAATATTTACTATTTCCCAGGCCACAGGGCAAGTCTTGGTATATTTCAAAGAATACACATCTTGTTCCTTTATTATAGTGGAAAAATAAAGCACCCTAAAAATATAAGCACTTTATTCCTCATCATATGTTTAGAAATTGAAGCACATAAATAATTCAGTCACCAAAGAAGACATTGGAAACCGGGCATAGTGGTGCGCATCTGCAGGCTGAGGTGGGAGGATCGCTTGAGCCCGGGAGATCAAGGCTGCAGTGAGCTGTGATCGTGCCTGAGAACAGCCACCGCATTCCAGTCTGGGTGACAGAGTGAGACCTCATCCCTAAAATAAATAAATAAATAAGACATTGTAATGGAATCAACCAAAAATATTCAGGCTTGAATGATGATGAAAAACGTGTAACAACAATTATGCACTTCCGATTTCCAGTCCAGCATATGAGGAGGTTAGAAATTGCCACTCTGTCCTCACAACAAGTAAAAAGATGAACACACTGAAAAATCAACAACTCTTTTTAAATTCATCAAGGAAATGAGCCCACAGGGCAAATCCCTGCCCCTGAAATTGGATAGACAGACAGGCGGACACAGAAAATCCTAATTTACCAGAGCAGAAACCCATGAGCCCAAGCCTCTGTGGGAACTAGTGCTGGGCTAGGGAACCCTAAAGTGTAATTGACAAGTCGCTGGAGGCTCAGTGTGGATAAGTCTGAGAGTTAGAAACTCCAGGGTGACCCAGTCACAGGGAGCCCCCGACACTTTTCAGAGTTTTTACCTTTAGGAGCCTTGCCAGGTTCTCATAGTGAATATTGGAGAAAAGTCCCTCCTGCTTCCAGCAGGCAGTGGACAAAAAGAAGCATTTTGGAATATGTCTGAGCATTCTGTTCTAGTACCCAACCTGATAGGGTTTTATCAGAACTTAAACTGATAAGCTTAATCTCTAAACTCAATCCCCCTGGAGGAAGGGAACACCAAACTCCTGCAAGCTCTAGTTTGCATGAGGGGAAAGGGAAATGCCCAATTCTAACCCCTTCTAGCCGTCCTGTCCCAGCTAAGAGGGGAAAAAATCCCTGACAAGCACTGGTGAAATTCACACCTAAAGACTGATGTCTCATCATAGGACTGTAGGACACTCTGTCTCCCTGGACACCTTACTTCACTAAAGATCAATTTTCCACAGTTTCTTTTACCCAGTACATCAGGTCTACTTTCCAACAAAAAATTACAAGGTATACTAAAAGGAAAAAAAACACCACACAGTTTGAAGAGATTAAATAAGCCTCAGAACCAGACCAGATATGGCAGGAATATTAAAATTATAAGACCAGAAATTTTTTATAAACCATAATTAGTATGCTAAGGACTTTAATGAAAAAAGTAGACAATGTGCAAGAACAGATGGATAATACATGCAGAGAGATGGAAATTTTAAGAAATAATTAAAAAGAAATGCTAGAGATTAAAAAAACACAGAAATGCAGAACGCCTTTCAAGGGCTCATTACTAGACTGGACACAACCAAGGAAAGAATATCTGAGCTTGAGGATGTGCCAATAGAAACTTCTAAAACTGAAAAGCAAAGAGAAAAAAGACTGGAAATAAAAACAGAACAGAATATGCAAGAACTGTGAGGCAGCTACAAAAGGTAGAACATATGTGTCATGGTAATACCAGAAGGAGAAGAAAGAGAGAGAGAGAGACAGAAGTCATACTTAAATCAATAATGACTAGGAATTTCCCCAACTTAGTGTCAGACACCAAACCATATAGATCCAGGACACTCAGAGAACACCAATCAGGAAAAACGCCCAAAAAACTATACCGCAGCACATCATATTCAAACTTCAAAAAATATCAAAAATAAGGAAAAAGCCTTGAAAGGAGCCAGAGGAAATAAACAACTTACTCATAGAGAGGCAACGTATGAATTACACCCCATGTGTCCTCAGAAACCATACAAGAAAATGGAGTGAAAATGTTAAGAAAGGAAAACCACCAATCTAGACTCTGAGACCTGTAAAATTATGTTTTAAAAGTAAGAGAGAAATACTTTCTCAAACAAAAATTGAGGAATTTTGTTGTCAGTAGATCTGGCTTGCTATAAATGTTAAAAGTTCTTCAGAGATAAGGAAATGATATAGATCACAAATTCAGTTAAAAAAAGAGCATTAAAAAAAGAGCATCAGAGAAGGAATAAGTCAAAATAAAAATAAAAGCTTTTTTTCCTTATTCTTAATTGAGCTAACAGATAAGAGTTTCTTTACAAAAATAACAGCAACATTGTACTTGATTATATACACACACATATACACATATAAACACACATATACACACATATACACAAACATATACACACACACAAACATATACACACACATACACACACGTATACACACATACACACATGTATACACACACATACACACATACACACATGTATACACACATACATACACATACACATATACACACATACACACATACACACGTATACACACATGCACACACACGTACACACATATACATACATACATACACACATGCACACACATATACACACATACACACATATACACACATATATACACGTACACACAATACACACACATGTATACACACGTATACACACACGTATACACACATGCACACAGTATACACACATATACATACGCACATATACATACATACACACGTATACACGCATATACACATACACACATACACACATACGTATATTCACACGTATACACACATACACATATACACACATACACACATATACACATGCATATACACATATACACCCATACACACGTATACAAACACGTATACACACACATACACACACATACATACACGTATACCTATGTATGCATATGTACAAATGAATGTCTGCAATGACAAGGACAGGAGGGAGGATTTAGGAATTCTTGTTATTACAAGGTACTTGTACTTATCTGTGAAGAGTTATAGTGTTGTTTAAAGTAGATGTGGATTAGTCGTAAATGTATGTTACAACTCTAAGGAAGTAAAAAGGGAAGTATAATTGATATGCTAAGAAAGAAGAGAAAATGGAATCATATAAGAGGCTCAATTAAAGCCACAAAAGGCAGAAAAACCATAGAAGATAAAAATAAGAACAAAGAGCAGGGAAACAAATAGAAAATAGTAACAGCTATTAATGGTAGATATTAATACAATTATATCAATAATCACTGTAAATGTCAATGGTCTAAATATACCAATTAAAAGACAGAAATTATCAGAATAGATTTAAAAAGTCTCAACTCTGTGTTGTCTATGAGAAATCCACTTTAAATATAAAAACATAATAAATTAGAAGAGAAAAATATCCCATGCTAACAATAATCAAAATGAAGCTAGAGTAGCTATTTTAATTTCAGACAAAGCAGACTTCAGGGAAATAAAAGTTACCAGGGGTAAAGAGGAGCATTAACTAATGATAAAGGAGTCAATACTCCAAGAAGACATAATTCTCCTTATTGTGTATGGGCCTACAACAGGGTCTCAAACTACATAGGCACAAACTGACAGAACTTCAAGGAAAAATAGATGAATCCTCTATTGTATTTGGTACTTCAATACTCCTGTATCAGAAATAGAGAGTTCCAGTAGGCAGAAAATCAGTAATGACATAGCTGAACTCAATAGCACCATCATTCAACTGGATATAATTGATATTCTTACTACTTCAACTACAGCAAATTACACATTCTTGTTGAGCACACATGGAACATTCGCCAAGACAGACTGCATTATGAGCCATAAAATACACCTTCACAAATTTAAAACAATAGAAATCAGACAATGTCTGTTCTTGGACCACAATGGTATTAAACTAGAAATCAATAACAGAAAAATAGTTGGAAATTTCTAAAATACTTGGAGATTAGACAGCAAACTTCTAAATAACATAGGGGTTAAAGAAGGAATCTTAAAGAAGTTAAAAAATATTTTGAACCAAATGCAAATGCAAATGCAACTTATCAACAATTGTGGGTGCAGTGAAAACAAGGCTTAGAGGGAAATTCATAGCATTGGATGCAAAGAGTGGAAAATACAAAAGATCTAAAATCAATAATCTAAGTTTCCCCTTTAGGAAACTGGGAAAAGAAAAGGTCTGATCTAATCTAAAGCGAGCAAAAGAAAAGAAATAATACAAATAAGAGCAGCTGAAATCAATAAAATTGAAAACAGGAAACCAATTGAGAAAATCAATGAAACCAAAAGCTTGTTCTTTGCAAAGATCAATAACATTGGTAAGCCTTTATCCAGCTTAACTAAGAAAAAGAGAGATGATGCAAATTACTAACATCGGAAATGAAAGAGAGAACATCATTATAGATCCCACAGACATTAAAAGGATAATAATTCCAATAAAGGATAATATTCCAATATCATGAACAACTATATGCCCATGAATTTGAATCCCTAGGTGAAATGGACCAAGTCCTTGAAAGGTACAATCTTTCCAAATTCACACAAGAAGAAATAGACAATCTGAAGAGGCCTATATCCAAGATGGATTCACTGGTGAATTCCACCAAACATTTAAAGAAGAAATTATGCCATTTCTTTACAATCTCTTTCAGAAGATAGAAACAGAAGGAATACTTCCTAACTCAATCTATGAAGCCAGACTTACCATAATACCAAAACCAGACAAAAGCATTACAAGAAAAGAAAACTATAGATCAATGTATCTCATGAACATACATGTAAAAATCTTCAACAAAATATTAGAGAATCGAATTTAACAATATCTAAAAATAATTGTATATCACAGCCAAGTGAGATGTATTCCAGGTATGTGGGGCTGGTTCAACATTCAAAAATCAATTAGTGTAATTCATCACATCAACAAGTTAAAGAGGAAAAATCACATGATAATATCAATAAATGCAGAAAATACATTTGACAAAATCCAACATGATAAACACTTTCAGAAAACTAGGAATAGAGGGGAGCTCCCTCAATTTGATAAAAACCCTCTACAAAAAATTTACAGCCAACCTCATGATTAATGGTAAGAAACTCAAACTTTTCCCAGTAAGATCCAGGAACAAGGCAAGGATGTCCCTTCATACCACTCGTTTTCAACATTGTACTGGAAGTCCTAGCTATGAAATAAGATAAGAAAATAAAATAAAAGGCATACAGATTGATAAGAAAGAAATAAACCTGGCTGGGTGGAGTGGCTGACACTGTAATCCTAGCACTCTGGGGGGCTGAGGTGGAAGGATTGCTCGAGGTCAGGAGTACGAGAGCAGCCTGAGGAAGAGTGAGACCCCGTCTCTACAAAAAAATAGAAAAATTAGCCGGGCGTGGTGGCGCATGCCTGTAGTCCCAGCTACTCCAGAGGCCGAGGCAGGAGGATCGCTTGAGCCCAGGAGTTTGAGGTTGCAATAAGCTATGATGATGCCATTGTGCCGGGGTGACAGAATGAGACTTTGTCTCAGAAAAAGAAAAGAAAAATAATAAAACTGTCTTTGCTCACAGACGACATAATTGTCTATGTAGATGCACATGTGTGCTCATTGGTTAGTTCCAATTTAACAGCGAATACATGCAGTGTGTGTTTTTCCATTCTTTATACACTTCACTTAGGATGATGGTTTCCAGTTCCATCCAAATTGTTGCAAAAGGCCTTAATTCACCCTTCTTCATGGCTGAGTAGTATTACATAGTATACACATACGCATTTTATTAATCCACTCATGAATTGATGGGCACTTGTTTGATTTCACATCTTTGCAATTATGAATGGTGCTGCAATAAACATTCAAGTGCAGGTGTCTTTTTGATAAAATGACTTCTTTTCCTTTGGGTAGATACCCAGTAATGGGATTGCTGGATCAAACCTAGCTCTACTTTTAGTTCTTTGAGAAATCTCCATACTGTTTTCCAGAGAGATTACACTAATTTGCAGTCCCACCAACAATGTATAAGCGTTCCTTGCTCTCTGCATCCACTCCAGCATCTATTGTTTGGGGATTTTTTTTTACTAAAAGCCATTCTAACTGAGGTAAGGTGATATCTCACTGTGGTTTTAATTTGAAGTAAAACTCTGTGAAAATCAAGAAGGGGTAGGGGTCAGGAGGGGATGGGCAAAAACCTACCTAACGGGTACAATGAGCACTATATGGGTGATGAGCTCACTTGTGGCCCTGATTCAAGCATAACAAAATTGATCCATGTAACCAAAAACATTTGTACACTTGTAATATTTTGAAATAATAAAAAAGGCCAAAAAACCCCATATTGCCCTTTACATTGAAAATAAAACATTTAGATATAAAGCTAACAAAATGTGTACAAGATCTATATGAAGAAAACTAAAGTACAGATGAAAGAAATAAAAGAAGAATTAAACAAGTGGAGAGATATTCCATGTTCATGGATAGGAAGACTCAATGTTGTGAAGATGCCATTTCTTTCCAACTCGATATATAGATTCGATGCCATCACAATCAAATCCTAGCAAGTTATCATGTGGATTTTGACAAACTGACTATAAAATTTATATGGAGGGGTGAAATACCCAGAATAGCCAACTCAGTAACAAAGGAGAAGAACAAAGTCAGAAAACTGACACTCTTTGACCGCAAGACTTACTACAAAGCTACAATAATCAAGACAGTCTATAATTAGTGAAAGAAAAACAAACAGATCAATGGAACAGAGTAGAGAGCCCAGAAATAGATTCACATAAACATAGTCAACTGATCTTTGAAAATTCAGCAAAGGCAATGTAATGGAGCAAAGATCATCTTTTCGACAAACATCAGTCTGGACACAAGTTTACACCCTCCACAAAAGTTGACTCAATATAGATCACAGCCAAAAAAAAAAAAAACCCAAAAAAACAAACAAAAAAACCCAAACAAACAATAACAAAAAAAGGTAGATCACAGCTATTAATGTAAAATGCAAAACTATAAAACCCCTAGAAGATAGCATAGGAGAAAATGTAGATGTCATTGGGTTTGGTGATGACTTTTTAGATACCACACCAAAGGCATGATTCGTAGAAGAAATAATTGATAATCAGGACTTCATCTTATTAAAAATCTCTGCCTGCAAAAGACAATGTTAAGAGAATGAAGCCACGGGCTTGGAGAAAATATTTGCGAAAGACGTATCTGATAAAGGGTTGTTATCTAAAATATACAAAGAATTAATAAAACTCAACAATAAGAAAACAAACAACCTGATTTTTAAAAATGGGCCAAAGACCTTTTCAGATACCTCGCCAGGTTAGATACACAGATGGGAATATGAAAAGATAGTGCACATCACATGTCATCAGGGTGGTGCAAATTAAAACGACAATGAAATACCACTGCAGATCCATTACGATGGCCCGAATCTAGAGCACGGACACCACCAAACGCTGGCACCGGCCGCAGACGGATTTGGAGAAACAGAAACTCTCCATTCATTGCCGACGGGAATGCAAACTGGCACAGCCGCTTTGGAAGACGGCTTGGCGGTTTCTTGCAAAACTAAACATACTTTTACCATATGATCCAGCAATCCTGCTCTTTGGTATTTACCTGAAGGAGCTGAAACTTATGTTCACGCAGAAACCTGCACAGAGATGTTTATAGCAGATTTATTCATAATTGCCCAAATGTGGAAGCAACCGAGATGTCGTTCAGTAGGTGAATGGATAAATACACGGCGGTACGTCCAGACAGTGGAATACTCAGCGCTGAGAGGAAATGAGCCATCAAGCCACAGAAAGACATGGCGGAAACTTAAATGCATATTACTAAGTGGAAGAAGCCGATCGGGACGGATAGGTGGAGGACAGAGGATATCAGGGCAGAGAAGCAGTACTGCATGATACTGCAGTGGTGGAGACATGTCGTTCCTTCTTGGTCAAAACCCACAGAACGTCCAACACAAAGAGTGAACCCTAATGTCAGCCGCGAATATTGGATGATAATGATGCGTCAATGCAGATTCATGGATTGCGACAAACACGGCCCTCTGGTGGGAGACGTGGGCAATGGGGGGTTGCGCATATGTATGGCGATGCGAGAATGTGGGAACTCTGCTGCTTCCATTCAGTTTTGCTGTTACCTTAAAACGCAATTAATAAAGTTTATTGATTTAAAAAGTCACGCCAGGTGTCTATAGCTGTGCACAGCGGCAGGTATGTAGACCTAAAATGCACCTGTCACAAAAGGAGAGAGACTGAGAAGTAATGAGACAAGTATTTGACTTGAGAGGTTGGGAAAAAAGAAGAGCGAGGCTAACCCTTCAATGCTTCTATCGCACTCTGGGTAAAATTCAAACTCCTACCTTGGTCTGCGGGTTCTGCTTGGTTTGGCGTTTGCTCACTTCTTCAATCTCAACCTCATCTCCTCCCACTTCCCATCCCCCCAGCTGATGCACACGGGCACACAGACACACACACACACTCTAACCACACCAGCCTCCTTCTTACATGTCAAACATTGCCCTGCCTCAGGACCTTTGCACATGCTGCCGTACCTTCTTAGAACTCCCACGTCTCTCTCTCTCTCTCTTTCAACCGCCACACACACACCTCTTCAAATGGCTGAACACTTGTCATTTGTCAGGCCTCGGAGAAGCCTTCCTGGGCCACCCTATCACACTTTTCTTTCTTCATTTGCAACATAACACTTATCATGGGTAACTATTCCGTTTGTTTACTTGTTTCTCTTCTTTTCTCTCCCTTCCACCCTCAGCTCCATGAGGACAGGGCCCTGAGTCTTGCTGTTGGCTGCTTCTCTAGTGTTTAGAACAGGCCCAGGCCCAGGCCCAAAGCTGTCAGTAGAGTGACGAACTGTCCCGGTTTTAGCACCAAAAGTCCTGTGTCTTAGGAAATTACTCAGTTCTAGGTAAACTGGAATGATTGGACGCTTGAGTTGTTGTATTTTGAAATAAAAATGTCCTCGTTATATTTCAACGATCTGGTCTAAGAAAATAACCGCTATCCTTTAACTAAAGGTTATATTTTACTAATGCATATGCATGATCTTATTTAAATTATTTAAATTGGTTCTTAGGATAACCTGCAAACTCTGCGTGATGATTCACACACCCCGTTGGATCTCCCGGCCCGAGAGCAGGGCGCACATCTTTTCCTCGGTGCCTGGGTCTACGGTGGCCTTGTCCCTGGCCCAGCCAGCCCCGGGACCCCAGCACTGAGCTCTGGATTAAGCGGCCTTTGTGTAACGTTCTCATTTTGTAAAGCCAGCGTAGGCTCAGAAGTCACAACAAGAGGACAAAAGGCCGGGCAAATTGCTTTATTAACTGAGCTAAAAGGCCCAGTAGGTGACGGCGTTGCTACCTATCAGGTAATTAGCCGCCCTGGAAGCTGCCTTTGTCCAGGGCTTCGGAGAAGAGAAGCCCCCCTTTGTCGCAGGTAAGCGGCCCATTTTCCAATCAGCGGCTCTAATTGCCGGATCACACCTGTTAGGGCCAGACCTGCTGGGCTGGGGAGGTGAGTGTAGACATGCAGTCCCCTGGGACTTAGTGACCTGGGTCGGTGGGAATCGAGTGGGTGTCCTGGCACCACCCCTGTCCCCGCTCTCCCTGGCTCCCCGTGTCCTTCTGAGACATCCCGACCGGCGCTTTTCCAGTGTGATGCGCCTGCCCGGGGGGGTCTTGCTAGAATGCGGATTCTCGCGCAGTAGGTCTGAGCCCCACGACTCTGCGTCTTCAGCAAGCGTGCAGGGGACAGGTGCTGCCGGGCTGCGGACCGCGCCGTGAGAAGCGGGACACAGGGGTGCCCCTGGGCAGACGGGGGTGGGCTAACACGCAGACTTTCTCTGGCAGCCCCCTGCAGCCTTAGCTCAGATGTCCCCGTTTCCCCATCCTGGGCTGTGCTCGGTGGCCGTGTGGTGTTCTGGTGACCTCCATGGGTCCCGTCACGGTGTGGACCACGCCGTGTTGTAAAGGACCGTTCAGTTCTCAGACCTGGGTGCCGCCTGGAAGGCCGGGTGGGCCCTGCACATCACGACCTCATCGCAGAGCGCTCACACGGTCACCGTTCGCCAAGCCCGGCTGGGGTCCGTGCCCTGCTCCGCCACCACGGCCGCGTGCCTGCCACACGCAGCCTCACTTTCCTCACCTGCCAAATGGGCCAATAATGGGCATCGCCCGCTCACCAGCTCGGGGCACACGAGGGAGGTCGTGTGGCTGCTTTCTCTTTCTCTTCTGCTCAGTTTTGTGCTGGGGAATAACCTTCGTGGAGTGAAAGGCACAAATTGGTGGATCGAGTTTTACATTGGCATAATACACCTGTCTTCACTGGGGCTGCCATGATGAAAAATGTCACAGACGGGGTGGCTCAAACGACAGAAATTAATTTTCTCATTTTCTCACCGTCCTGGAGGCTGGTGGACCTAGATCCAAATGCCGCTGATCTGGTTTCTGGGAGAGCCGTCGTTCTGGCTTGCGCCGTTGGCTTCTCGGCCACAGGCTCACGCGTCCATGGCCTTCCCTGGCGATGCAGGGGGAGGGGAGAGAGACAGAGAGAATGAGCTCTTATAAGGACGCCGATCTTGCAGGATAAGGGCCCTGTGGCCTCATGTAACCGAAATCATTACACCTTCTAAAGGCGCTATTTTCAAATACAGTCACATTAGGGGGCAGGGCTTCAACATATGAATCTGGGGGGACACAGGTGAGTCCACAGCAGCACCCAGCGGCCACCCGGACTGCAACAAGAGTGTTTCGGGTCCCTCCACAGCCTCCCTCACGCCCGCCTTGGTGGATGGCCCTCCTCCCCGAAGTAACCACATTCTGACTTCGGCCACCATTGGTTTCGGCAGCTCTTGAACTTCACATCGACGGCACTCAGCGTGACACTCTTTCCTTCGGCGTCTCTCACTCCACGTTAGGACTGTGAGATTCTTCCACGTCTCCACATTTCTCTTCCTCCGTCTCCTCATTCTGTTTCTTCTTCTGTTTTTTTTCCGAGTCCTATTGTGTCATACGGATACGCCACAGTGTGTCGATCTTTTCACCTGCTGACGGACATTTAGGTCATTTCTAGTTTTAGGCTATTACGAATAGTACTGCTATGAATATTCTTGTATAGGTTCTTTGGTGAAAATATGTGGACATTTCTGTGTGCGTATGTGTGTGACAATACCCAGAAATGAAATCACTGGGTCACCATGTACATCCCAGCCTTTGCAGCCACTGCCAAGCAGTTCCCCGAAGTGGTGGAACCAGTTTGCACCCCCACTGGTAGATATGAGAGTTCCAGTTTCTCCACATCTTCCCCAACACTCGATAATATCACCCCTGTTATTTCAGCCCCTCCGGAGCACATGTGGTGACGCGTCACTGTGGTTCTGACTTGCATTTATTTGACGACTGAGAATGCTGGCTACGTTCACAGGCTTTTTTACCATTTATCTTCCTTAGTGAAACTAAAGTCTCCTTTAAATATCCACATTTGTTAATCAAACCCCCATGTGCCAAATTTACCAGGAAATCGACTTTCTTCCCCTCGAGGCCTCTTCCTCGGCCAGCCAGCTGTCCAGAGAGTCTGGTCGGAGGGTGGTCAGCCTCGATTCTGGAGCCAGGCAGAGACTGACCCCGAGTCTCATCCGTGAGCTGTCAAGGGCTGGTTTTTCAGCCTCCACTAGGTGTTGCTGTTGGAAGCGCGTCTGGTGCAGTCTTGCGAACCCTCTTCCCAGGCTTTGAGGACGCGGTTCCAGATCCCCGCCCGGATTACAGAGCTGCTCCGCGTCCACGGTCTCAGTGGTCTTTTAGACGTCACGGCAAATCATGCAGCCGTTGAACGTGAGAGGCTGGTGGCTGTGATTTAGAAAGTCAAGGTAGGATGCTGCAATGGGAAGGTCTACTCATTCCAGTGACGGCCTTTTTGCCAAGGACTCAGGTACCATCGCGGGGGCGGCGTCGCTCAGTCAGACACCCGCTTCCTTCGCAGCGAGCTCCACTGCAGGGGCTGAGATGTTCTCGCCAGCCGATTTGCTTTATCGGGGACCTTCCCAGTCCCGCAAAGAAGTTCTAACAATGTTGAATCTTGCAACAAAAGGAGTTCAAGTCTCAATCTGTTTCCTCCCAGGGGGGCTCTTTTCCCACCCAATACGCAAATTTATCCTTGCTCCTTGAGACCCTGAGGGGGAGCAGTCACGTGTCGATGGTTCTACCCTTTCCTCCGAGGAATGGGTGTCCGCTCACCTTAACCAGAGGGACGACTCATGTGCCTCTTCTGCCATCCAAAAGTTTACCCCAGGGTGACTTAAAGAAGTGGCTGCTGGATTCTTTCAGTGAAAATAAAATAATAACTTCTGCTTCACCAAGTAGCTCATTGCAAGTATTTATTCTACAGGGTTATTACCTTGATTCAAGATCATGGAAGAAAGCACAGAGGGTCCTCAGTTTTGAAAGGTGGTTGAGAGGTCTGAGCTTGGGGAACGATCTGGAAGACACCAACAGCAGCTTCTAGGCTGTAGCCAGTCACCGAAGCTGTAGAAGTGGATGAGAGTGTCTGGGGAAATGGTGTGTGGAGGAGAGAGGTGGGCGGGACTGAATTCTAAGAGCATCAGCATTCAAGCAATGGTCAGAGAAGACGCAGGAGGCTGAACAGGCGCGGGGCCCATAATCAGGTGGCAGACGCCCCTGCCGTCCTGCAGGTGTGCGAGGTTGGATCAGAAGCCCCCGGGAGCTGCGGCGGAGGGCCAGGAAGATGATGGAAACTTGGGTTTGAGGAGTCGTGTCCATGGCGGGGGAGAGGGGGCGGGGTTGGAGAGGGATTGGGCAGAGAGGTAGGGGACAAAATGAGTCAACACATGTCCTAGCTCTCCAGCTGGCGTTGGTGGCATTCTGCTAGATGGGAAAGACCAGAGGGGACCAGGTGAATGGGCAGGGGTTCCAGGTCATGGGGACACGTTTGGGCATGTCGGAGTTGAGCAGTATGGGAGATGTCTTAGCAGAAATGCTGCTATGGGCTGGACTGTTTCCCTGTCCCCTGCTCCAAATTCCTGTGTTGAGCCCTAAGCCCCAGAACCCCAGAACGCGGCTGTGTTTGGGGACAAGGCCTTGAATGCGGTGGCTAAGTTAAAGCGAAGCTGTCAGGGCGAGGCTGTATCCGATGCGACTGGGGGTGTTATATGAGGAAATCTAGCTGCACAGAGAGCCCCCAGGGATGTGCGTGCACAGGGCAAGGCCGTGTGAGGACACAGCAGGGAGGCATCATCGTCAAGCAGGGAGAGAGGACGCAGGAGAAAACAGCCTCGCCAGACCTTGACCTTGGACGTCCAACCTCCGGAACTATGAGAAAATAAAATCCTGTTGTTTAAGCCCCCCTGTCTGTGGCACTTGGCTACGGCGGCCAGAGCCGGCCCTGCCCTGGATGCTGTGGCCAGTGTCTGGCAGGTGTGGGCACGAGGCCAGGGTCCAGGGAGCCCCTCGGCGACTCCTCCCAGCACCCCGAGCCCAGCCCGGAACATCGACTTGGGCTTCCCGAGCACCAGAAGACGAGTCACCAGGCCACCCTGCAGGAAGCGTTGAAAGGAGCAGGCTGTAGCCGGAGGCCTGACTCGGGGGCACCGCGCCGCCTCCCTCGCCCCTCGGCGCCCGCAATGCCAAATTGCACGCGGCCTCCGAGGGCCCACGTCTGCGCTCTTCACAGACTGCAGCGGCAGCTCATGAATATGTACGGAGCTGCTCAGATATGCAGTGGGGAGAACAAATAATGAAGAGGGGGCGGACAGGAAGACAGGGAGAGAGAGGAGGGTGGGGGAGAGCGAGGGGGGAGAGAGGGACCCACCCTGACATTTGCATCGCTCGCAGACAAGACCGAGCCGAGGACGCAGGTACGGGAGATCTTGCTGGAGACGCAAGCTTTTCCAGGGGGATGCAGGGAACAGCTTCCCGTGTAATGAGATTGACTTTTAACTTGAAAGTGCTGGTTGCTGGTGCTGCAGTTCAGACCCCCCTGCTGAGTGTTTATTCCCAGGGCTCTAACATTAAGACATCGTATATACAAGCTGGGAGCGTTCAATTAGGTTTTCTGTTATTAATCAGTCAATTAAGCCGCAATCTCTGGGATATACATTTTCACTCTTAAAGAGGTGAGAAGCGTGTCGCGGGCCCCCAATCTGGTTTGGAAAACGCCGGCGTGGTATGGAAGGAGAGGCCAGGGACCCGGGAGAGAGGACCGGGTCGGGCAGCAGGAGAGAGTGGAGCCTATGGAGACTGCGGTGGTTGGGTTCTAGAGACTTCAGGGAGGATCACTGTTGGAAGTTTCCTTGTGGAGGAAATGCCACCCCGAGACCAGGTGGAAGAAGGGCCACTAGCTGTGGAGTTTGGCTGACTTTAGAGCCAGGTTTGGCAGAAGAAACACTGCTTTGCTACTCTTAGCCTCAGTTTTCCCATCTGCAAAATGGGAACTTTTAATCCCTGAATAAAATGCAAGTCTAATATGATCATGGATATGAAAATCTTTTCCTAAGATATCCCACGCTAGAGAGGGCATAAAGAAGTAGTAGTGGCCGTGATAGACAAAATAATGACATTTCTGTGTAAGTAAATTGAGGACAGGAACACCCCTTTGAATGTGAAAGATCGGTGCATAAAGTGAGTGGCTAATAAGCACCTATACTTCATTTGTTAATTTAATTTGATGGTTTAAAGAAAATAAACAAAGGGAAGAGAACATTCTTTCCCTGGGTAATACTTCTGAGCTTTCTCTAAGAGATGGGTCCTCAGATTTGTAGCACCCCAAAATGTAATCAGATGGCAACAATTGGACAGGATTGGGGAAGGAAGAGAGGATACAGAGAAGATCCCCAAACTGTTTAATTACGGGCTTCATAATAAGTACCAACCAGAAGAAAGCTGCCAATCTATTGAGGCAGTGGATACTTCAAGGAAACAGATAAGAACAGCTAATAATTAGAACATAAATCAATTGCAAGTGTTTGAATTTGTGATTAGCATACAAGTAATTTGTTGTTAGACATTTTTGAAATTAAGTGTTGGTGTAATTAGCACATAAATCATTTGCACGTGGGTGTTCCCGAAGTGTCTGGTGTGTAATTAGACACAAATCATTTGTATGTGGGGGTTTCTAAGGTGTTTGGTATGTCATTAGCACATAAATATTTTCTACATTGGTGTTTTAAAAGTGTCTGCTGTGTAATTAGCACATGGATTATTTGCAAACACTACATAGGTTTCGAATTATTTCCTGTGAAATTAGCATGAAAAGCTTGGGTGCATAGAATTTTCTAAAGTATTTGGTGGGCAATGATCAACTAGTTAATTTATAAATGATAGTCTCTAAAATACGTTTTGTAATTAGCACATATACCAGTTGTACATGTGTATGTTTAAGTTTCTTGATTTGTAACTAGCGCACAGATCATTTTGTGAATGAGCTCTCTGAAGTGATTTATAATTTGCATGGAAATCATTTATCAATGGGTGTTTCTAGAGTACTTGATTTATAATTAACATATAGGCAATTTGTAGATGGGTCTTTAATAACTGCTTGAAAAAAGTTCTTCCTCTTTTAAGAGATGCTCTCTTATCCTGTTTACATTTGCTTAGCCAGCCTAATTGCACTTGTAGGAAGAATTTATCGGTTGCTGAATTTTTATGCTTTTCCACTTGCTGAAAGTCCCGGAACGCCTATCTCTGTACTCACAATGTTTCAGGAGAGTCTGCCATTTGCTATATGTGATCAAAAGCCTGGAGCTTATCCACAAATTTGGATCAGATCTCAAAGCCTCTTTTGTTGAGGTAGAGGTGTCTCACGTGCTTCGAGGGATCATAAAGTGTCCTGTCTTGGACTTATTACAAGGGATCCGATGGAAATAATGACAGGCAATACCAATTAATGAATATATATGAAATTTATCCAAATAAAAAGCGCACCTGTCTCAGAAAATGACTGGGAAGGAGACAGAAAAGAGAATTAAAATGGTTGAGTACTTAGTGGATGCTGGCATCAACCTAATTATTTTCTGGGAGAAATCTCAAAATTAATTAGAGTAACCATCACAAGAGGCAGGCACTATAGCCTCAGCATTAACCAAAGATACAATGGGGAAAAAAATCAGAGCTTAAAGAAATCTTAATAACGTATCTGGAAAAACATCACCATGTTAATAGACAAAATTAGGAAAAGGTGACCATGACTGGAGGAATTCTGGCTTTGAATCCCAAAGGTAAATTAAAAATCTTTGAAGGATCTAGACAAAAAAATTAAATATTAAAAGGTCCATTTTACCTTTAAAAGACTGAGATTTCCCCTTTGCAATAATAAATGCACCCAAAAGGGAATCTTAAAAGAATAAAAGATACGACTCATGAATTTTATACCCAGCCAAACTGTTTTTAATATATGAAAGTGACAGAAGAAAACAGTCTTAAGCATTTAAGTGTCTGAGAAAGAATATTCTCATATACCCTTACCCGAAGATGTATTACAGCCAATAAATGAACAAATCAAGAATGGCTAAATGACAGTAAGGAAGGACTTGCACATAAACTATTTCTTAGTTTGGACCCAGCAAAAGATTCCATCTGAATAATATAGTGAAGAATGTGGCTTAGTATTTGCAAAACAAAAGAGAGGAAAAAGAGGCTGTTTTCCTTACTTGAATAGCAGCACGTAGCTAGCAATGCACCATTCATCCGGAGTCCTGAGGTTGTCTCCAAACTCAATGATGAACTGATGTTACATTCCTCCCTCTTCCTGGGCTTCAGTTTCTCCCATCTAGCAGAAAGAAGGAAATGAACAAAATGGTTATTTGGGATGTCTCCAGTCACGAGCCTCTCCCCCAGTATTAAAAAAGGCTTGGAGCTGATACAGTACGCAGCCTTGCCAAATCATTGGTAGTAAGATTTCCCAATCTTTAGATGTTCCAGCTCACAGTGTCTGTTTTAATAGTGCTGTAATCAAGATTTTTCTTTAAATCAATCCACTTGATTTTTCTTTAAACATATCTATTTCAAAAGGTAATTTATGTAACCCCCATAAATGAGAAACCCTCATTGCCAACCGTACATAGAAGACAACCACTCATAAAAACAGCGAGGATATTAAATTTTGTCATTAAACAGGATATGTTTGTTTTTATTTGTCTGTTTCTTTTTTTTTCACATTTTAGCAACTCTGAAATGGAGATGTTATGTTACAATGAATGGTCTTTTACAACTAATTGGAACCTTTTTTTTCTATCTTAGAGGTATGTACAAATAATGGTGCCTCTTAACTCCTTAGAGTGGGTGCGATAATAATAATAATAATATGCTGTTACGTGCAGCTGGCCAGGTATCAGCCCTCGCTGAAAGTTCTGTATTTGAAGACGGCTTGCTGTTAAAAAGGGAGATTAGTAAGTACCGGTGAGGTGTTAAAAACAGAATTGTAACAAGTGAGAGCTTCCCATAGAATCAGAAAGATCGAAAGGGATTTGCGGAAGGTCTACTTCATTCCGGGGGTCAGGGCTATTTAAAGCTACACTGCGTACACCCAGAAGTAGTTCTTACACGCCCAGTGGGAAGCAGCGGTGTATAAAATTCTTAAACAAGCTCCCTCCAACGATGGTCCTTAGAGCTAAACGTTGTGTGCACACGGACACACAGTGTGGAGTAATAGACTTTGGAGACTCGGAAGTGTGGGAGGGAGGAAGGGGGGTGAGCCATGAGAAATTAATGACTACGGGGTGCATTATTCCGGTGATGGTTACATTAAAAGCCCAGACTCCCCCACTGTGCAATATATCCACGTAACAAAACAGCACTCGTACCACCTAGATTTACACGCATATAAAAAAAGAAATTATACTCTAATAAATGTGCACTCGATGTTTGTTTGAAAAAAAAAAAAAAACAGCCAAAAGAATAGTGCAAGGTTTTCCTGGCCATAGCTCCAGCTTCACCGCCAAAACCAAATTTGCTCAAATGCAAGAAGATTGTCCCCAAGCCCACAAGAGCATGATGTGTTTGTACACTTTGGAAATCAAATGCAATTGGGACTCAGGATGTCTGTGAGGCATCAGACTAAAGCCTAGGCTCACGGAGGTTCTCTGTGCTGTTGCTGGAAGTGAGCAGAGACAGGACGGGTTCAGAAGTCCGACTTAACCCCGCGGTCACTGCTGCAGGGCCGCACTGTTGACACAAACGCTACCATTGTGTCCCAGCACTTGCCGGCAGTGGTGGAGACATGTGCCCAGGGTGGGCTGGCGGGGCATTCCGTGGCATTCCGTGGCAGGCAAGGGTGCAGCCGCAAGCCCTGTCCTGTGTCCACAAAATCAGAGCTTCAGAGAGCAGGGCGAGAGCTACTTTTACAACTTAGGAAGTTCCGAAAATATTTTCTAAATATTTAAAACCGACATCGAATGACTTGATTTACTGGGCTTTTTTTTTTTTTTAATTGAGAATGGCAAATGGGTTACCTGGTAGCAGGTATCAGGCGACATGGAAGTGCTCAATCTAGCGTGTTCTGCTTGGGATGTCTAAATGACCCAATGTTAACTTGACCTTCAATTGAATGAGTATGTGTATAGGATGCGTGATATACAATATGTATCACATGCACTGAAAGAGAGTGGAGAGTTAAAAAACAAATCCCACATACTTAATGGAAATGATCTCTTTCTTGGTTGGATTCGGATTGATTATATCCACTCCATACTTCTCTCTCTTTCCCAGGTGTTTGACCATGAGATTATTGATTCATGATTTTAGAAACAGAAAATAAGACAAAAGTCTGAATTCATAATGTTTCCCTACCTATCAATCTTGAAGATGCTTGAACTATCTCAGCCAAAATAAAGTCTGATTGTTTCCAGATGACAGGTTTTGGTTGTTTTTTAAATGTTTTTTAATATATTAATTTTTTTTTCTAAAATGACCATGGATTCATTTTGTAATGGCAATAATAAAGTTTTTAAAAGGGAACAAAAACATCTGGATTCAGCTGTACCTTAAAGTAGCCCAGCTCAGACTCCCCAGTTACATAAACAGATATATTTTTGTGTGTGTGTATGTATCTACACACATATACGCACACACAATATATTTACAGTCATATGTTGCTTAACAATAGGGATATGTCCTAAAAATGTGTCGTTAGATGATTTTATCATTGTGCAAACATCATGGAGTGGATTTACACAAACCTAGATAGTATAGCCCACTGTACACTTGAGCTATTCAGTTACCAAAATGTAGGCAACTGTAACATGATCGTAAGTATTTGTTTATCTAAACATACATAAACCTAGAAAAGGTGCAGCAAAAATATGGTTTTATAACCTTATGGGACCACGGTCCTCCTCTGTGCTGTCCCTCATTGACCGAAATGTCATTACATGGTGCAAGACTGCATGTACGTTTATACAATTTATTAATTAATAGATATATTAATTATCTATTTACTAACCTATTTTGAATTGGGTTTTATATCGGCAACAGAAAGAGCTCTAATGAATACAGGGTTGGAGCCCGGATCGGACTTGATCTTATTCCAAACTCATGTTCATCCCTAAGCCCCTCTCAGCCCGAACTGAAGAACCCCCTTCATCCAAGTCATTTTTAATGGTTTTTAGCTTCCAAACGGGTTTTCGAAGAAAACAGTCCCAGCAGGGTTGGCAGAGCGAGAGCGGCCTGCGGTGAGTGGAGGAGAAGAGCCCCCCTGATTAAGTTCCCAGCTGCAGAAGGAAGCAGGCTGAGAATGTTTTCCAAATAAGCCTGGACACCGCCTAACTGCACAACCCGCTTTATTTGTGCTTGTTAGCTCTGACCTCTCTCCCCTCGCCAGCCCGCCGCCGTGCTCTCAGGACTCATTTGTCCAAATAAAGCCCAGCCGTTTGCAAGCCCAGGTGAAAGAGACATATTTAAATACATCTTTAAAGCCAAATAATGTGTGTTCATATATGTATATGCACACAAGCAAATATATATATTATGAGAATGCTGTTCTGGTTTTATTAGCCTCGATTGGAGCGAGAAGACAGGGAGAGATCTTGCTCAGGGCTGGTCCCCCGGATATGTGGCCTTAAGTAAATTCCTTGCCTTCCTTGAGCCTCTCAAATGGGTTGAGATGCTCTAGGGCTGTTCCCATCCTGCACTGACTGGCATTTTCATTTTTCGTGAGAAATGAGAGGATGCATGGGCGTGCTAAACATTCATGCATGTGCTCACTTGCTTCATCCTACAACCCCTCCATTCATTCATTCATTCATTCTGGCCCTTGAGTGAACAAGTGAGTTGTTGAGGGAGGACTGCAAGTATAATCAGACAGACCTATAGTCAACTCCCTGTTCTGTGACCTGGGACGGCTCCACCAAAGTCCTGGAACCTAGTGGCCTGCTCCGTTGAGTGAGTACAGCATTACCACCCCTAAATGTCGGAGAAAGGTGACCCATGGAAAGGGCAGATTAAAGAGCAGAATAAATACCCAGATCACAAGAATCACAGAGCCCCTGTTCATATTATTTCTTGTATCAGCATTTGATAATACAAAGACTTTTGCTACCAGCCAGGATGGAATAACAAGGCCTGGATTTACCCTCCCACCTGCAATAACTAAAACAAAACAAAACACACGGAACAATGGTTTTCAAGACACTGGACATCAGGCATCAAAGAATACTGATCTCAGAGAGACAGCAAACCAAGGAGGTGAACCCCACGATTGTCGCCACCTCCTACTTTGAGAGAGATTCCAGGCCACGGCATAGGGAGGGGGGACCCAGATATCTGAGCGTTCTCCTTGAATTGAGGAGATAAGAGTGGATGTTCAGGGATGCCAAGGCAGCTGCGGTAGTCAGAGCAGAGTATCAGAGAAAGAACTGGAAGAGAGGGTTCAGGGATTTGCAGAGGGTTCTCCCTGAGCACTCGGCACATGCTTGTGAGGAAATGACCTGAGGCAGAGAGGAAGCAGCCCTGGAAAGGATTAGATCGTCTGGGATCTAAAAATAACTCCCGTTCCATCAGGTGGAGCTCT
>VBSM01003230.1:1784426-1800941 GCA_008086735.1 Cheirogaleus medius | reverse complement strand
GAAGATAGAAACGTTTTCGGAAATGAGATGAAAATGACAACATTTGAAATGAAAAATACATGGACTGGTAAAAACAGAAGATTAGACATTGCAGGAGAAAAGATTAGTGAACTTGAAGACATAGAAACAGAAAGTAACCAAATCAAACGCACAGGACAAACAAGAAGCCCAAAATGGAGCGGAGCATTAGCGAGCTGTGGGACAGCTTCCGGCAGCGTCGCGCCCACGCCACTGAAGGCTCTGAAGGGAGGAGGAGCAGAGAAAACATCTGAAGAGATTACGCGACCGAAAATTTTCCAAATTTGACAAGATCTCAGATTCAAGAATCTCAACAAACTCGAAGCACGAGAAACAAACAAACAAGCAAAACCTATTGCAAGACAAATAATATCCAAATACCTAAAGTGATGAGAAAGAGGGAATCTCAAAGAGCATCCAGGGGAGAAGCATCTGACATGCAGCTGAAAAAAGACAAAAATGGTAGCAGACTTCGCATCAGAAACAATGCAAGCCAGAAGATGGGGAAGTAGTGCCTTTAATTTATAAAAAGTAGAAAAGTATTTAGAATGATATATTCAAGAAAAATATTTTTCAAGAACAAAGTAAAATAAAAAAAAATTTTTTTTAATGTGAAAAATGGAAGAACTGCTCTCTGTGAAATGTTAAAGGAAGCCCTTCAGGTCACAGGAAAACAACACTCGAGGGGAATATGGGTATATGGAGAATAGAGAGCATTGGAAATAGTCATTAAATGGGTAAATATCAAATACTTTTTCCCTAACATTGAAATCTCTTTAAATAATTGATGGTTTAAAAGAAGAACAATGACAACATATTATGGGGTTAATAACATACATATAAGTAAAATGTTATAGAAAAAGCACAAATGCCAGGTGCGGAGAAATAGAAGCACACTGTTGAAAGCTTCATATGCAATATATGAAGTAGTACAGTATCATTTGAAGGTAGACAGTAATAAGTTAAAGATGTGTACCATAATCCCTAAAGCGACCACTACAATAACACAACAGAGAGTTGCATTTAATAAGCCAAAAAAGGATAAAGTGGAATAATGAAATGACACTCAATAAATCCAAAAGAAGACTGGAAGAGAGGAAGAATAAAATAAAAAACAGATGAGACAAATACAAAATACACAGTAAAATGGTAAGAAGATAGATTTCAACCCAATCCTATCAATAATCACAATACATATGGGTCATTTAAATGTCCAATTAAAAGAGAGGTTGTGAGATTGGATTTAAAAAGCAAGACCCAACTACAGGCTGCCTCTAAGAAACCTACTTTAAATAGAAAGACACAGTAGGTTCAAAGTAAAATATGGGAAAATATATATCCTAACACTAATTATATTAAATAGAAAGCTTGTGTGGCTATATTAATAACAGACAAAGTAATTTTTTAAGCAAAAAATATTATTACAGATAAAGAGGGGTTGTTTTGTAACAAGAAAGGGAGAAATCCATTGAGAGAACATAACACTCCTGAGCATTCATGCACCTAATAACAGAGCTCCAAAATGCACGAAACAAAAACTGATTGACTGCAAGGAGAAACAGACAGATCCACAATTACAGTTAGAGATATCGGCACTTCCTGTTTAAATAATTGCTGGAACATGGAGACAGAAAATTAGGGAGAATACAGAAGGCCCTCGACCACTGAATTGTACTCTAAACTCCCTGCCACCCAGGCTTACGCCGCATGGTTAGGGATTTATCATGAGAGAGAGCAGAGGAAGTCATCTACAAAAGCAAGTGTTAACCTTGAAATAAACTTGCACAGGAATTCTCAGTGTTAGTTTCTAGCATGAAGGGGGCAAGGGGGCAAATCCATCATCCACAGTTTTGCAAAAAACCACGCAGCGGTGTGGTTAAGAGACCAGGTCCTGACCAGGTCGGAAAGTCATGGTGTGAATCCCAGGTCTACTAATTTTCAGTGTGACTTAGAGCTGATGCTGTAGCATTTCTGGGCCTTCCTTCCCTTGGCCGTATAGCAGGGACCGTGCTGTGCTCCCAAGATTTCATTTCCTTCCCTGGGATGCTTCACTCTGCTCTTCTTCTTGGCTCTCTGGGCTCCCTGGGATCTCCCCGGAGAATTTCTCCTGGGTGCTCTCTTTTTCTAAATGCTCCCCCAGGGAAAGTGCCCAGTTTGGTTCACTCCGGCAAAGCGGGTGGGACTCAGGGGGGTCAGATAGGGAAGCTGGCTTTGGGGAAGCCCCACACTCTTCACCTGTCAGTAGCAGCAATAATAATAGCTGCCGCTCTTTGCGCACTACCTGGATCATCACAGCCACCCCGCAAGGGAGAAACTGCCATATCGCTCCCATCTTACTGGTGAGAATTTGAGCCTTGAAAAGGTTGAGTCACCTGCTCAAGGTCACGCAGCCCGTAGGAGGACCCAGGTCTGTCTGGTCCTGAGTCTGAGATCTCCCAGCCACTACTTGTACCAACGTCACGTAGACTGAGTTAGGAAGGCGGTTGCTTTTGGGATAAGACCAAAAATACCTCCCAAGCAAATCTCACCCCGGGCTTGGAACTCGGGAAGAGAAGCTTGAACACATCTTAGGGCCCTTCCTTCTAGGCCCCTTTCTCTCTTTTCTAGAAGCTCTTGGCCTTGAGGCTGCCTCCGGGAGCAGTTAGGCTAGGCTGAGCTCTGCTGCAGTAATAGAATGACCCCCGATCTCAGCGACTGCAGACACACGTGTATTCCTGGCTGTGTCACATGCTCCCCACGGGGCAGCCGAGGCTCTGGCGAAGCACTGTGCTCACTCAGAGGCAGGGCCAGCCGTGCAAATTGCGGGCTCAGTGCAAAAGGAACATGCAGGACCCCTCGCTGAAATATTATTATACTACGAATTTAAAGACGGTGACAGCCGAACATTAAACCAAGCGTGGGGCTCTCCAGGCGTGGGAGCCTATGTGACGAAACATGCTGCACACCTGTGACGCTGGCCCTGCTGAGGGTGGGGGTGGTGGCGGCATCCTGCCTGGGGACTTTGCCGTCATCAGGACAGAGGGCGTGGGAGCCAAGCGAGTCATATAAACTCCTCCCAGAAGTGGCGCTCATCATTGCCACCCGGTCCGTTCATACTCTTCGCTTCTGCTCCACGTGGAAGGAGGAGGGATGGGGTATTTACACACAGACCCCAAAGACCACCCGCCTCCTTCCCCCACTCCTGTTCTCCCAGCAGCTGCCGCCCCCGGGGACACCGAGACGTCAGATCACAGCAGACAGTCTCAGCCATCCTCCCCCGGAGTGTGCCTGCCTCCCGCCACGACCCCGCTCCCTGCCGCGGCTCCGCCCTGGCCCAGGCTGCCTTCGTCACGCGTCTGCGCGGTCTTCTAACTGCGCTTCCTGCTTCCACGCTTGCCCTCGACGTTTATTTTCCCAGACAGGAAACACGGGGCTGTGTAAAAGTGTCATTGCTCTGCTTCAAACCCTCCGATGGCTGCCTCTTGCGGATTGAGCTGTGTCCTCCCAAAAGCTACGTTGAAGTCCTAAGAGCTCTGGTGCCTGTGGACGTGACCTTATTTGGACACAGGGTGTTTGCAGGTGGAATTAAGATGTAACTAAGACGGGGTCATCCTGGAGTAGGGAAGGCCCTTCCACCCCATGTTCTCGATCTATACACGCATCGCCTCGTCCCCTACTGGAACGTAGGCTCTGTCGGACACGTGGTGGACAACCTTTACGGCCGCCCCATCATTCCTCACTTCCCAATACTCACCCGGGTGTATGTGACGCCTCTCCCTTGAGAGCCTGGCCTCTGCCCAATAGGACATGGTGAGGGATGGGTGTCACGCCTGTGATTAAGTTGCATAAGGCCGTGACACCTGTCTTGCTACTGCACTCCTCCCTTGCTGGCTTTGCAGAAGCAGGTGGCCCTGCTGTAAGCCACCCTGTGGGCAGACCCCACGGCAAGGAACTGCTGACAGCCTTGGGCCGATGGCCAGCAAAAGCAGAGACCTTCATCTCTCAGCCTTCAGGGAGCAGAATCCTGCCAGCAAGCACATGCATCTGGAAGCAGGTCCCTCCCCGGTCAACCCTTCCGGTGAGACCGCAGCCCCAGACGGCACCTCGACTACGGCCTCGTGAGACACCTGCGCAGAGGCTCTTGCGAGGCCGTGCCTGGACTCCTGACCTCAGAGACTGTGAGACAGCGAGTGTGCGTGGATTTAAGCCACTGAGTGTGTGGTGATTTGTTACGTAGCAGCAGATAAGTCCTACGGGCGATGGCCCAGACTTGGGCGCTGTTCAGGCTCATGGTCTGCGACAGCGTCTCTTTTGTTGTAGGTGCTTAATGAACACACGCCGGCCGACTGAGAACGTGACGCTGGTGCTCACTCAGTCACTGAGGCTTGTCGCCAAAGCGTGTGTGCACGCGTGTTTGACAATGTGTACATATAGTGGATAATATGAGCTATAGTCGATAGTATTATATACCACATAGTAGATAATATAACGTATATGTACATATAGAGTCAATATGTAATAATGTAATAAATACAACGTGGTGGACTCACACGCACTCACACTCACATATTAATATGTAGCAGAGAGTTAGACTTTCCAATGTAGATGGCAGTTGGCCACAGCGAGGCCTGGCCTTATAAGTGAATGATTTTATTCCTCAATCTTCCTCCTTGGCCTGCATTTTTTTTTTTTTTTGACACTTACAAAGTGCTAACTACCATCACTAAGGCCTCTTGTAGTTTTACCTTCTACTCTAGGCTTTGAAGTAAGGTCATAGAAATGTTTAGTTTTACAACTGTTATTTATTTATTTGGCCTGGCCTCCAAAAGAGGCACTGTCGTTCAATAATGTAATTAAAAGAAGAGGAGACTGAGAGAAATGTCGAGAGATGAAGAGAGGTTGCGAGATCCAGAGGGCTGGAGGGGGTGCAGAGCCGGCGCGGCGACCCTCCCAGCGCGCTGTTTGTTTAATACCACGGGAAGGGCGAGCAATTAGGACGTCCTCTCCTTGCGCCTGCAGACTCCATCGCGGAGACTAATAGATATTTGCTCAGCCCCGTCAGTCGTGCTGTGTTTCATATTTATCCATCACGGGAGGCGGCTCGTGTTAAATGTCAGCCTCCCGAGCCGACAGTGGCGTGCACAGCTCGCAGCCGGGCGCCGGGTCGCGCAGACAGCCCGAGGCCGCTGGCTGCAGCCGGCCGGCTCCGCGAGGTGCCCACTCCGCGCAGGGCCCAGGGCTGGCCACCGGCCGGGGCCACCGTCTCTGAGGGGTGCCACCCGAGGTCTCCCCGCGGGTCTCTGTGAGGACAGAGGGCTGCAGCAGGCCGAGGGGCCGCGCCTTCGGTGGCTGACACCGCGCCAGGGACCGCGCCCCTTCTGACATCCGCCCTCCCGTTCCCTTCAGCACAGGCGGCAGCATGGCTCGTTTCCGCCTCCGGATCCTTTCTGCACCCCGATCCCTGCTTCTGTGCACCCCAAGACGCTGTCTTCAGCAGTGGGTTGCATCAGCTCATGGGGTCTGCCTTGCCCTCCAGCCGGGTTCAGCCAAGGGGGACCCCGGGCAGGAGATGGGAGGGTGGGGCAAGAGAGAGAGGGGGCATTTGTTCCCAGTATTCTTCCCTGCACGTGCCTGCAGGGCCCAGCTCCTCCTGCTGGGAAGCCCTTCCCTCTCTCTGTCCCCTCTGACCCTGTCCCCTCTGGCCCTGTCCCCTCTGCCCCTGTCCCCTCTGCCCTGTCCCCCAGGTGCAAGTAATGGGGCCCTGTGTCAGCCTTTGGGCCTGAGGGTGCAAACAGCTCCCCACTGTTACTAACCCTGGGGTGCTGCACCATCACTGGTGGCTCCTTCACACCCCGCCCCATCTTGGTGACTGGTACCTTGATTAAATGGCTCCAATTTGAATTATGCCACCTCATACCTGCAGGGATTCTATCCGTACGTCCCTGAGAAGTCGTCAGTGCTCCTTACCTAGAACAGAGGAGGAAACTGAAGCCCAAAGAGCTTGGCTGGGTTGCACGAGGTCTTAAAGGTGTTATGGACAGAGCTGGAGTCTCCTGGCCACCGTTCGGTCAACTGTGCCTGACATCTGATCCGCTGGTCACAGGGAGTGACCCCCGCTTGGCTTTTCTCAAATGCATGCATGGCCATGCATGCTTTGTCTGAAACCTCATCACCATTCCTTCACCTGAATGATGATTTTCGACTGCATTAGACTACGGCCCCAGCCTCCTCTCCGGCTCCTGTACACACACATACACACACACACACACACACACGTCTAACCTGCCTCCAATCACAGTAATCTGTGCAGGATCAACTGCTCCTCTGCAAGGCTCCAGGAATCAGCATTGGGGTGTTTCATAAGGTTAAGGTTTGGACTTCATAGCCCTGAGAGTGAGTGAGCTCCCCGTCACTGGAGGTAGGCAAGCAAAACAGATCAAGCATCTCTCTGTCAGGGAGGCTGGAGAGAAGATTCATACAACAGGTGTTGGTGGAGGAGGGTGGAATGTGATGATTCTGAACTGCTCATCGTCAGATTATGAGGCGGGAGAGAATATTGAAAATGCAGATTCCGGGGCCACACCCTTGGAGATTCTCATTCCACAGGTTGGGGTGGGGCTCAGACACCTGCCTTTTAGATGAAAGTTTTAACTGTGGAGTTTCCACAACATCTGAGGTCCCTCCCAGCTCAGTCATTAGCCAACTTGAGGCTCACCCCTGCAGGGTGGAGGTGGTGAGGTTGCTCAGGGTCTAGGCCGACTGGAGACACTCAGCCCTGCCCCAAGGCCAAGGGGGAAGACATGGGCTTGGGTGGGGGCCACCAGGGCTGACCCTCTTGTTTCTTGAACGGTGTAATAGGAAGACAAGAGCTCAAATTCACACTCCAGAGCCGTGTGAGCCTGAGGGGTGTTATACCTGAAGTTTCCAGAGCTTTTTGGATTACGGAATTGAGAACGGGGGATTGAATCTACCTAAGAGAGTTTCCTGGGAGGATTAAAACAAATCCTGCGCACAAAGTCCCGGGCATACGGCAACTACGCAATGAGTGTTAGATGATCAGCGCCATCATTAACAGTGGCGTTTCAAGTCGTAAAATGCTTAGCGCACGTGCCTTAGATATATATAGTAAACGCTAAAAAAAAAGTTTGCTGTAATTACTATTACTAGACTTCACCAACGTCCAGTTTTGTAGTTTCTCCATTGCTTTTTTTGATGACAAGTAACAAAGGCAGAAGAGACACTGGCCCCAGAGCCGAGAGTTTTGAAGGGGCAGCCTCCGGGGTCCGGGGGCGTTCTGATCTCCGCAGCGCCCCTTCCCCAGGTACGCGCGGGCCCCAGCAACGCTCCCTCCCACTCCCCTTTGATTTCAGCGAGCTCTCTCTGTTCGGGTAAACTGGATATTAAAAACAAATGTACCTAATTAGAAATAAAATGTTTCCAACCAGCTCCAAATAAAATAAAATGTAATTACTAATGATATTTAAATGTGGTAGATATTTTATTTTTTAAAAATCCCCTTAATTTAAAATGAAGTATGGCTTTAATTTAGTCGAGAACGCACTAAGCTGGGAGGAAAGTGGTCTGGCTCTTGCAGAAGGTCTTCTCCTGCCATCGCAGAAGGAAGATGAGTGTTTCCTACAGTACCCTTGGCCCGGCAAATCGGCACCAAGTTTCTTTTGGGGGGCTGCGGGGAGTGTTTTCCAGGAAACCCTGAATTTTCTATAGGAGTCGTAGACACATTTGCTGAGTAGGTGACAAAGTTTTCACGGAGATTTTTGTAGATCAAGATGTGTGCTGTGGCTCTGTCATTAGCACACCTTTTAGGCAGGTCCCTGCGCTTCTCCCTGCCTCAGTTTCCCCTCTGAAAGGGGAGAACGCTAACCTCTGCTTTAATGAGGCTAAATGACATCGGTATCTCTGGACCATAGGGGATACATTTGATAAGAGAGCAAATACACATGGAATCACTTTCATTCTAACCTTCATGGGGACTGAGACCATGCTGATATTTTTCTCTTTTGTGTCTCAACATTTCAACAAGTGCCTGGTGCAGAGCAGATGCTCAGTAATTGAATGAATAAATATGTAAATGAATGAATACATATGTAAATGAATGAATGACCCATGCGTAGGACATTAAGGTCGAGAGAAGTAATGCAGATAATCTAGTATATCCCTACTGGAAATTTGAAGCCCGTATGTATGCAGTGATTGATTACCTTCTGCTTGTTTGCCTCCAGGGACGGGAAGCTCTCTACCACACACCTATAGCCAACATCAGCTTTGAAGAACTCTGACTGTGACAAGCTTCCTTCACTCTGGCCTCCGCTAAGTTCTATAAGCTGAGCCTCTCTCTGCCCTCTGGGGCCACAGGCGACAGGATGGGGCCCCAGGAAAGGATTCATAGACTTGTATGTATTTCATAAAATACTTACCCATCCACTGGGATGTCACAGGATGGTATGATGGGGGATATAAGGGGAGCTGTCGAAGTTCGAGCCTGAGCCCTGCCACTTACCAGCTGCGTGATGCCAGAGAACTTGCTGTGTGGCCGTAGGCACGTTACCTGGCCTCTCTGAGCGTCAGCCTCCTCCTCTGTCACTGGGTGGTCAAGAGGGATTGTACCCGTGCCCCCAGTACAGCCAAATCCCACAGACTCTGGTGACAGGGAGCTGGCCCGTGGCAGGTGGCAAAGAAGCTGGCCGCCACGTCTTCCCTTTTCCTAGCTGAGCAGACATTCAAAGTGCTCCCCCTGGTGAGGGGTGAGCCCTCCCCGTCTCAGCCAATCTGCTCTCCACGTGCCCCAGGCCTGCGCGGGTTAGGAAGGAGATAGTGCCGCCAACGCCGGACAGTGTATCCAGATTCATTACAAATCAAACATGTTTCACTTAGTGAAATATGTTTTGGTTTTTTATAGTGGGGAGAGGCTGCTCTTGTCTGAGCCACACTCACTGCCCGGACGGTTGCAGTAGCCACTCCCACCCGCGCCCCGCTGATGGCCGCTCTCCGCCCAGCAGCCTGCCAGGCCCTGCCGCAGCGTGGGCTCTGCCCTTGGATGGTGAACACTGAAGGCATTTCCAGTCTTCTAGAACACTTGTGCTCTGGGGGCCTCTTCGTCCCCACCCCCTACCCCCTCCCTTCCCTCCCTCATGTCCCCCTCGTTCCTGCTACACTGGTCTCCTCTCTGTGCCCTGCTTCTGCCAAGCTCCTTCGTCCTGCCTCAGGGCCTTTGCACTTGCTGTGCTGGCTGCCTGGGATGCTCCCCTTGGTTCCTCACCTGCTTTGCTCCTTCCTTCGGGTCTCGGCTTAAATGTCCCACTTCAGGGAGGGCGTCCGTGAACCCATCCTACCCAAACTGGCCCCGCACACACTGGTCACCTCCTTTCTCTCTCCTTCCTTGATTTGCTTCATGGTAAATTATCTTTTTATTGTTTCTTTTCATTGTTTCAGGCCCTGGCTTCGTCACATCCTCGCTACGTGTCCTTTGGCAAGTTATTAGTACCTGGCCTCTCTGAGCCTCTCTTTCTTCATCTGTGAAATGCGGCTGGTGCTTCTCTCCTAGGGCTGGGTTGAAATTAGCCTGGTTGCATCACCAGGTCCCTGGCAGGAAGGAAGGGCTCCGTGGGTGTCAGCCACTCTTCTCACCCCTCGCCTGGGCGGGTCGGGGTGACAGGCCAGCCGACTCGGGCTTGACATCTAACGCAGCACTCAACCCCGCACCGGGCTGCCCTTGCCGCCGTTGGTCTACCTGGGCATAGTAGGAGCTCGGTAATCGCGTGTCGGATAAACGATGGGGCCGTGTGAAAAGAGAAATGCACCCGCCCCTGCGAGCCTTTCAGCACAACTTCGCTTTAGGGGACACACGACTTTATGAGAACTAAAAAGGAGCAACTTTTAGAAAAAAAAAGCGTTTTGGAATCAGTTGCTGTGGTTACATCACGATATCGTTAGTCTTCAGAGCAAATTCCCTTTTTCCTTTTGCCTTGAAGTTGGCAGACCAGGAACGGGCTTTCTGTGCCTGCTAACGACAGTGCTATATCGTCACTGTGGAACGGTCCGCTCATGCAGAGCATATAACAAAGGAGAAAACAAAAACATCTTGCCACTCAGGGGAAAGCCACAAGATACGTTTTGACATAATTTTCTTTTCTCAGTTCTTTTTCCACGCACTTAAAACAAAACAAGCATTAGCGAGTTCATGTTGTATACATGTTTTTGTTTACTAATTATTTTCTTTCGCTTTTACTTTCCATCCTAAACATTCTCTCCTATCATTAGACACGCCCTCTCCCTGGCATAGTGAGTCGTAGTGTCCTCTGACGTGGATGCGTAGAAGCCCCTGCTGTCCCCTCCCGGGGTCTGTCTCCTAACCTTTCCCATTGTAGGTAAAGTCACAGCCAACACCTGTGTCCTGGGCCTTCCCTGCTTCCCTGACTATTTCTCCAGGCCGGATCTGAGCAGGGAGACAACTAGACCTAAGAACTTCAACATGTTTAAGACCCTTGCCGGAATAATTTCGCTATCAGACATGCTGGAGAATCTAGAATATGTTAGATTTATTTATTTATTCATCCGACACATGTAAGAATAGAGAGGGAAGAAAACGAAACTGCTTCTTCCCACTCTCTGTCACCCCTCACTGTGACACAACGCGGCACCTCCGGTCACCAAAAGGTGTGAGATTCTCTCCCACCAGCAACTGACCCGTTTATCCAGCAGATCCTCCGGCGACGCCAGAGAGTGTCCTCCCGTTCCGTTGTCCTGACGCTCCCTGGAGCGAGCGGCAGATCCCGCAGGCGGAGGGCGCAGTCCCTCGAGGCTGTCCCCATCTCAGATGCCAGGTGCGGGCTCAGCCCTCTGCGACGTCCGACCACTGGCCGTGAATCGGGATTTCCACAAACCCCTCCCGGGTTGGGTTCATTTGCCGGAGCGGCTCACAGAACTCAGGGAAACACTAATGTTCACCAGTTCATTCTAAAGGATATGGAAAAGCGTTCGGATGATCAGCCCACTTAAGAGATGCAAAGGTTAAGGCATGTGGGGGGCGCGCCGGCTTCCACGCCCCCTCTGGGTGCACCACCCTCCAGGAACCTCCAGGCATTCAGCTATCTGGAAGCTTCCAGAAGCCAGTCTTCTGAAATGTTTCTTTATGGAAGCTTCATTACGTTGCATGATTGATTAAATCATGGGCCACTGCTGGTCGACTGAACCTCAGCCCCTTGCCCCTCCCAGGCAGTTGGGGGTGGGGCTGAAAGTTCCAGCCGTCTAAGGTGCCTTGGCCTGTCCTGTGACCGGCTGAAGCTGTTCGGGTCCCCAGCCACCAGCCTCCTCATCGGCATACGAAAGACACCCCTCCCTCCAGAGACGCCAGGAGGTTCTAGAAGCCTTGTGCCAGGGCATGACCAAATAAACATATTTCCTGATATCACAACATGCAATTAAACATTTACTGCATGCAGAGCAATTTTACCTTCAAGGAATAAAATGAATTCTCCATCGATCCATCCGTTCGTTCATCCGCCCACCCGCCATCCATCCACCTTTATTTTCCACATGTCTTTCTGGCCACCATGCTGCTTCGGATCTATTTATCTGCTTTCGGATCTCATACAGCCCTGGCAAATATTTTCTCTCTCCTGGGGTCCAGCCCTGCCTTCTTTTCCTCCTGTCGTCTTGTCGTGACAGCTGCCTGCACCTGTCTCCCGGCAACTGCGCGTCCCTGGGAGGCAGAGGCCGGGACAGGTTAGTCCCCGCGCCCAAGGACCCGCACGGGGCGCGGCGCGCACCACGTGTCCGTAAAGGCCCACGGAATGGGCGCCATCCTGTGTCCGCCCTTCCCTGCCTCCACTTGCGTGATGTTTTTGTGGCATTATCCATTTAAAAACTGATTGAGCTTTAAGATTTCCATGCAGGAAAATGAATGTTCAAATGACACAAATCAGCAAACAACTCGAAGGGCATCCTCTTACGGAGGCCCGGGTCTGGAACATAGCCAGTACTCCAGAAGACACACTCCTGTCCCCCAAGTTAATGACCCAGCCCTCCCCGCCGCCCCAAGCTAGCCGTTCTTCCGACCCCAGGCACCGGGCTTGGTCGTGCGTGTTTTGAACTCGTGCAGGTGGGCTGGTCTCGTGCCTGGTGCTTTGCTCCCGCGGTGTCTGCGGGACGCGTGCGTGGATGTCGCGGTTGATTGTTCTTTGCCGTGGGTGGGATGTCGCGTTGTTTCTGTACAGATCCACACTCCCTCCATTGACCGCCCGCCTTGCTTCTTCCCTCCCTCGAGCCCGGCGTGGGCTGTCCAGTGCGGGTTAGACCCTGCGCCCGGCCCCAGCCAGACAGAGATTGGTGGCGCTCAGCCCCGAGGGGACAGACAGGGACGGGGCCTTCCCCACCCAGGGAGGGGAGGGAGTGAAGGTGGCCGGGGCACGGAGCCCCCCCGCCGGCAGCCTGCGCGGTCCTGTCTGCTAATGTCTGCGTCTGTCTGTCCGTCCGCCCACCCGCACACCCCACCCCGGTGACCCTCCCCAAGGTCGGCCACGGAGAGAGTCGCCCTCCCCCGCTTCCTTCTGCCCTAGTCAGGTCCTCCCTTCCCCGAGTCCCCTCGTCCCCGTGCGAGCAGCAGTCCTCGCTGCACAAGGCAGCCAACTGCATCCCAGCCAGGCGCTGGGGCCCACGTTGCAGCCGGATCCGCTCTGGGGTAATGAAAAGAAAAATACGGCCAAATGTTGGGGATCGGCGTTTGGAGTTCGCACTCTGGGACGCTGAGCCGGGGGAGATCACACCTCCCTTGGCAGGGAGCCCCCCAGTCTGCCCGTCCGGCTGCCGAGCCCCAGCCCTCCGCGTCTCGCCGCCTCCAGGAGGGGGTGGGCCTGGCGGCTGCTCCGAGCTGCGGAACCGACACCCGGGTTTGGGGGCCACGTGGGACCTTCTGTCGGGGGTGTGGGCGTCTCTGCCACCCAGGGTGGGCCGGCCCTGGGCTGCCAGGGGGGGAGGGAGGATGAGGCTGGAGGAGATGCTGTGGGCACCCTGACAGCAGAGCCTCACCCCCGGAAATCTCGTGGGCACGTCCAGGTGGCCGAGGCAGGGCCTTTTCCCTGAGCCTCCGCTTCCCTTCCCCAGCTCGGGGACAAAACCGCGCTAGGGAGATACGGCTGGCAAAGCGCTCGGCGGAGGGACAGTCCCCGTGAGCCCCTGACAAGCGTTGTTACCGTCGCTCTGAGCAGAAAGCCATGTGCCAACAGCTCTGTGACAGCCTTTTCACTACGCTGAGCCTCAGTTTCCCCTTCTGTATGATGCAATGACCAATCCTCATTGCAGGTTTAGTCGCAGGAAATGAATGCGAGATAATGTCAGTAGAAGCCCCGCAAAGATCGTAGGTGCCCGTAAGTATCAGTCCCCTCAAAGGTCCTCTGAGAGCCCACAGGTGGCCTTTCTGAAAACGAGAAGTGTGTCCGTTTCTCTGGGCAAATGCAGGTCTCCGACAGGGGACATGACTGTTGCCGAGTGGGACCGGGTTTCAGGCGCTGGTCAGTTACTCAGTCAGGAGTTCTTGCACAGTGAGCAACATGCACAGCCGTCTGCCTGGTTAGCACCCCGAGATCCCTGAGATCCCCGAGTCTCTTGATAACTCTCGCCTTAGCTCCTGAGCCCCGTTCTGTCTCATGCCTTCTAGTTCTTCCCTTTTGCTTTCCGACCCTGCTTGCCAAGCTCCTCGCTGCCTCTCTCTGCAGCCTCTGACCGCACGAAAGAAACAAGACTCGGATTTGAGTGCGCTGTGTGACGTGGGGCAAGCGGCTTCCTCACTCTGGGCTTCTGTTTTCCTAACTGCATGATGAAGACACTTGGCTAGTTGACTCTGAAGGGCATTTGGGCCATGACAATTAGGTTTTTGTTCATTGTAAAAGTTCATTATACTATAACTCCCAAATATAGATTTTCTTTCTTTGTTTCTTTCTTTCTTTTGCAAACTTCATCTTTTGCCAACAGAGAACTCCCAGTCCTTCCAGAGGTTCCAGGAGAACAATTTCTGACGGCTGCAAGCGTCCCCCGCAGGCGCTGGCACGTTCAAGTCATCGCTCGGGTCGCCATCCCAGCCTGGCCCGCCCCGCCTCACTTTTACCCACCTCTCTTTGTCCTGACTCCCCTTTCCTCTCTTATTTTCTTCCCTCGCTACTTTGGACTCTCCTTTTCCCCTCCCTTCTCTCATTGTCTCATGTCGCGGACTCAGTCGGGTCCTCCCCAGATTCACGTGTTGGAGCCCTAACCCCCAATGTGACTATATTTGGAGACAGGGATTGCAGGGAGGTGACCAAGGTTAAATAAGGTCCTGATGTCAGGGCCTGGTCCCGGAGCACCGACGTTCTTAAAAGAAGAAGAAGAGACCCCAGAGATGTCCCTCCGACAGAGACGAAAGCCCACGTGAGGACGGAGCAGGAAGCGGCTGTCTGCAGGCCAGGAAGAGACCCCTCGGCAGGAACTCCACCTGCCAGCACCTTGGTCTTGGACTTGCAGCCAAGTCATTTCTGTTGTTTAAGCCACCCAGCCTGTGGGATTTTGTTATGGCAGCCGGAGCTGGCGAATGCTCTCTGTTTTAAAAGATTTCTATGAATTTTCTTTGCTTAGAGCATCTACACCAAGCCTGAGCCCAGGCACCCTAAGGGGCTGCCCACCCTGGTGCCATGCCCCGTGGGAGCTTGGTGGCCATGGAGCATGAGTGAGTGCGCAGGACTGAGATGCGCTCAGACAGGGCCTGCGACCCCGGCCCACTTCCGACTCCCCTGTACACGTGGCTTGCACACGGCCACTTCCCTACCTCTGAGATCTCCTGTCGTGTCCGTGCCTGGAGTTTAGGGCCGGGCTCCAGTGCAATGGGGTGTGCGGACTATATCTGGGGGCAGGGCCGTGTGAGCCGTCCTGCTGGGCAAAGCGCCTTGTTGCAGACCAGTGCCCTGGTAAGAGACCTTCGCAGCCTCCCGTTGGTCTGGGCTGCTTATTCATGGCGGCTGGTGCTTGGGGAGCCCCAGTTCTGACCCCAGCGTGGACCTTGGGTCCAATGTGACATGCCCCGCCTCAACCAGTCCTCCGGCAGCCCTAGGAAGCAGGTGCCACCCTCAGACAGCATCAGGCAATGATTAGAGAGCCAGACACCGGAGTCAGATGGTCTGCGCTTACATACTGGCTCTGACCGCTACCAGCGGGGTGACCTCTGTGTTCTCGTCTGTTGAATGGGAGAGTAATTTAGTCCACCTCACAGGGCAATTGAGAAGGTTAGATGAATAATACTCCTAGAGCCCTCAGAGTGGCATGAGTGTTCATTATCATTATCATCCTCGTGTGACAGGAGAAGAAACTGACCCCATGTGGCTCTGGTCATATAGTCACAATCTAAACCTGGTCACCAACCTCTGAGTCCTGCTCTGAAATGCCACTTGCTCTTGTTTGCAGTGTGACAACTCTTCGTCTGCAAGAGGATGTTCTCATCGTCCTGATCTCTCCTGGCACCTACACAGTGACACGCAAATGCTCCTCGCCCACCAGGACGTGAATGCGGGGGCCTTCTCTGCACACTCACCTCCTGCCCCTCCGCTGATGTGCCGCCAGATCACATTAAAATGACTTTCAGTTCCAGAACCCGTCACCTGTTTCCTGCCTCCGTGCCCTTTGGCCACTCTCTGCTATTCATCCTTCGAGGTGAAGTTGAAACATCACCTCCTCCAGGAAGCCTTCCTGATAACTTCTTCACTTATTTCCACAGAAGCTCTTGTCACATGGCATCCCGCAACGGGCTGCTTGCCCATTCTCCTCTGGCTGTGAGCTCCTTGGAGACGCAGTGACTCCTCAGGGGCCAGCACGATTCCTGCCATGTAGTATGTGCTCAATAAATGCTTCTTGAGTGGATGAATAAATGGAGGAATAACTGTAAAAGTGGGCTGGAACCACAGTACCATGTTCTAAAGCTCCATGAACATCATTTTTATTTTATTATTATAATATTTTTCCCCAAGCCTTTCTTAACAGTATCTTTGGTAAAGCAAAATTATTGAATTTTGATCAAGTCCAATATATTGATTTTTTTCTTTTATAATTCATGCATTTTTATTATTTTTGTGTCTTATTTAAGAAATCTTTCTCAAACTCAAAGTCACTAAGAATTTTTTCCTATGTTGTCTTACAGGAGTTTTCTATTTCTTGAGGCCATGAACAGTGTCTTCCACATTTATTTCTGTGACTCTAGCTCTTAGCACAGTGCCCGGAAAGTCTCAATCAATCAGTAAATATATGGATGGCTGAGCCATGAATGAATAACTCACCCTCCTCTTCCTCCGCTGGATCAATGTGCATGGGGTTGGAGGGAAAATAGGTGGCTCAAAAACAAAAATAAAAACGAAAACAAAACTGTGCAACCAATTTGCTCTCCTGGAAGTTTAGCTAAGACACATCTTGATTCTATTTTCCTTTTTAAAATTCTGTATTGAACATAAAAAGAGCTAACTACAAAAGCAGAGGTTTGAAAATTGA